>APFE031557403.1:79761-153338 GCA_000404065.3 Pinus taeda
TTGGAGTACAAGAGGTGGAATATTTGTGTCATATTGTATCTCATGAAGGAGTTAAGGTAGACCCTAGCAAAATTAAAGCCATTAAGGAATGGTAAATCCCCACATCCATAAAGCATTTGCGAGGATTTCTCGGGTTGACAGGGTATTATCGCAAGTTTGTTAAGAATTATGGGAGAATAGCAGCACCTCTAACAACATTATTGAAGAAAGATGCATTTTCATGGACTCCGAAGCAACAAAGGCCTTTGAACATCTTAAAGAGGCAATGTGCCAAGCACCGGTCTTAGCTACACCGTCACAAAAACCTTTATTATGGAATGTGATGCTTCAGGAAATGGAATTGGTGCTTTTCTAATGCAAGATGAAAGACCCATTGCTTTTGAAAGTCGTCCAATCAAGGGAAAGTTTTTACACAAAGCTATTTATGAGAAGGAAATGTTGGCAATACTCCATGCACTTACGAAATGGCGACCCTACCTAATGGGAAGACACTTCAAGGTAAAAACGGATCATGATAGCCTTAAATACTTTTTAGAACAAAGATTATCCTCTGAAGAGCACAAAAGTGGGTCACAAAGATGTTGGGTTATGACTTTGAAATCATCTACAAAAAAGGGAAGCAAAATGTGGTGGCAGATGCACTCTCAAGAAAGGATGAGGATGTGGAAGCATTGTTGTGTGCCATTTCTATTATCCAACCAGATTGGATAAATGAAGCAAGGGAGGATTGGAAGAATGACGAAGAACTGTGGGCACTTATTCGAAAGCTACAACAAGATTCTAGTATGTCTGATACATTTAGCTGGAAAAATGATTCGTTATGGTACAAAGATCTCTTATACCTCTATAAGAATTCCCAGCTAAAACAAAAGATTCTTATGGAATTGCACACTTCTCCCTTAGGAGGACACTCGTGATTTTTAAAAACTTACCATAGGGTTAAGAAGGAATTTTTTTGGGATGGCCTTAAATCAGATATTCAAAAGTTTCTGGCGGAATGTTTGGTTTGCCAACAAAATAAAGTTGAAACAATTAAGAGACCAGGTCTATTACAGCTTTTATCCATTCCAAGCCAACGTTGGGAGGAGGTTTCAATGGATTTTATAACAAGTTTACCCAAGTCTGAGTGAAAGAGTGTCATCATGGTGGTAGTTGACAAACTTACCAAGTATGCACACTTTTGTGCATTATCACATCCATTCAAAGCCAGTACAGTTTCTACTGCATTTATGGAAACAATTCAAAAGCTACATGGAAACCCAAATATTATTGTAAGTGATATAGATCCCATTTTTACTAGAAATTTTTGGACAAAATTATTTTCTTGTCTTGGTACTCAGTTAGCTCATAGCTCATCTTATCATCCTCAATCTGATGGGAAAACTGAGATAGTAAACAAATGTTTGGGAGGATATCTTCGTTACTTTGTATCTGATAAACAGACACAATGGGTCAGATGGTTGCCTCTGGTTGAATGGTGGTATAACACTTCCTTCCATACAACAACAAAAATGACCCCATTTATGGCACTTTATGGGTATCGACCACTATCCATCACATCATATTTAAGAGAAAATTCTAAGGTTCAGGTAGTGGAACATCACATCGAACATCAACAACAAGTCCTCCAACTCTTAAGGGATAACCTCGTGTTGGCATAGAATAGAATGAAACAACAGGCATATCAACATCGCAGTGAAAGAAGTTTTGATGTAGGTGATTGGGTATTCCTGCGGCTACAACCATATAAGCAAATGTCCCTCAAGCAAGCTAAGAAGCATAATAAATTATCACCAAAGTATTATGGTCCATACAAGGGGTTGCAAAAGATTGGTACTATGGCATACAAATTAGAGCTTCCTGTAGCTTCTCGATTGTACCCAGTTTTCCATGTTTCATGTTTAAAGAAGGTTATAGGCGATAAGCTCCTAGTTCAAACAATATTACCAGAACTTGATGAGGAAGGAAAAATTATATTGGAACCAGAAGCAGTCATAGAAATAAGAACTCGACACCTATGAAATCGATCAATTTCAGAGTATCTTATCAAGTGGAAGAACTTATCTGCTGAAGATTCCACATGGGAGGATGAGAATTTTATACAGAAGCATCCAGAACTACTCAAGCATTGAGGACAATATTTTATTGAAGGAGAGGGGCATGTTGGGTCCCTATAATACTACTGATTACCCCATTACTATTATATTTGTACCCCTTATTAATATTGTTGTTCCCCTATTGTCCCCATATTGCTATCACTGGGCCCCATAGAATCCCTCTATTATTATTTCTGTGGATTTATATTATTATTGTTTGGTCAGCTGGGTTATATTGTGTCTCCTTAGACTCCTATATATAGAAAGGAGGTTTTATCATTTGAATCATCCAAGAATTGTTCATTTATGCAATGTAAAGGAGGTTGCCCCCTCAAAGAGGCTGAATTCTAAGGCGTTGATCTATCTTTTCTATATTTTCTTGAGTTGGTTTCATAACATTAGCCCTCCTCCTCCCAAGTAGTTCGTGAACATTGGACAATGATATTTTTCGTGGCGATGGCCTTTGCATTTTATGCACCATACTTCCTTGCACGCCTCTGGCCGAGGTGCTGTATCCTATTTCAAACTCTACATTTCTAAACACAGATTTTGTAGCAGCGTGAGGATCTGTTGCACTCCCAATAGAGGGTGTTCTATAGGGGTCTCATGCAATCTCATTGCCATCTCCAATGCTTCAGCTTGTGTGGAAAGTTTTTGCTATGACAACACCATCCTCAAGTGTGGCATAAGTGAGGCCACAAACCATGCACGATGCTGTGCATCTGCTAACGTCATATTGGCTTCATGGCTCATAGTTTTCAGCATGTTAGATTCGGTCTTGTCAGTCCTCCATCAGAGATCAAAACTCTTTCTGCATTTCATTTTTAGGAGTCTCGCTCCATTCACTCAGCTGCATTCCGCTAGGGGCATGCCATAATCTGACAGAAGGGTCTTGTCATTCATTTCCCTTCATGCCTTATCCTGTTGGTTTAGGTATATTTGTCAAATCATTTTAAAGGTCATTTATATTTTTGTTCTAATCTCTTGGTTAGCAAAGAGTTAGTAGGTCCAGGGATTTCAAATTGTTGTTCTCAAAGTTCTTCAAAGAGACTTGCAGGCGAGAGGAAAGTTCAATAATTCACTCAAATGATGTTTTTGAGCAAGAAAAGATGAATTTTGGAAACTTGAGAGAGTGTTTTTTCTGAAATAGGCAAAGGAAGAAAAACCTCCTTCACTTTTTACATAGGTGTCATGGTTTTAGAGAAATTTCAAAAATACAATTGCCTCAGGAGAATTGATGCAGCTATAAAGTGACCTTGGGAAAATAAAGTTGTCTCCTAGCTTGGTTAGCCAAATGACTTTCTTAATGAGTACACTGATAACTATACACAAAGAGATTTCCAATGAGATATTATGAGCTCAATTTGGAGTTGAGGAACACGTTCAAAAGTTGACTGTAACAACACTCTCCCTTGAGGCAGCCTCATTTGGCACAGTTTGACCAGTCTTGGGAGATTCGATTTTTAATAGGGAAAATGAACTCCAAATTGAAAAATTCTAGTTGGTTGGGAAATTAGACTCAAGGACCTGTCCAACAAGCTATCTGGAACCCAATTTGAACATCAGAAGGCCTTCAAAAGTCTCCTGAAAAAATGCACAGCGCAGAGGGAAGGTGCAGCGCATTGGGAGAAATTTTCTAGTGTAAATTCACACTGGCGCGACGCAGATGGGAGGCGCGACACACTAGGCTAAAAGGTCTGAAATTCATTACAGTATTCCTCCAAAAATTATTCATTCCACAAGTAGGTAAAGCCTCCATTTTTGTGTTTCATCCAAGTTTGTGCTAGGGTATGGTTGTTTATGGATGCTAATGATTGAAACAAAAATTCAACCCTTTCATTTTGAATTCCTCACATGTAAACTGCTGCCAAGGGTTTCAAAACTTGTTCACCATCAAGGTTACTATTTTCCATTATCCCTCTTGTCCTTAAACCCCTTTGTTCTTTGACTCCATTGTTCCCCATCCCCTAAAATTACTAAACCCTATCCTAAATTCCCTTTCCCAAAACTTTCAAAGGTGAAATCCTAAACCCTATCCCACAAATAAAATCCCTCACAATCCTCCTATATTTCCCAAACAAATCTCTCCCAATAGTCCCTAATCCCTCACTATTTTTCCCTCCCCTTACTGTCCCTCATGTCATTATTTTCTCTTGGTGACAAAGGTAAAGCACATCATCAAAGGCATTGCAAGACAATGTGACATATCAACACCTATTTGTCCAAAACAGTTTGTCCACCAACAGACATGACATCTGATCTGTCATATGATCATGAAGAAGAGACAGACAGTGATTCACCAACAGAGGTACATGCACCCAAGAGGCCTCATAGAGGTGGCAAAACATCCGTGAAGACCAGTAGGCTGCCCAACGAAGCGTAAATGAGAGGACACCCATTCAACAGGAGATAGAGGCTGATCGAGAGATTTGGCTCAAGAGGATCAACATCCACTTAGAGAAAGGTATTGGAAAAAGTGACAAGGACAAAGAATTATTGAGGCATATGGTTTATCATTACAGGGCACGCAATATGAGTTCCAACGCTTGGATAAGGAATTTGAAGGTGAAATTGAAGAAGGCAACAAATTGACAAAGGAGGATAAAAGAGCAAGATCTGCTTCGAATCTTGGCTGAAACCTCTTTGGCCTAGCATGAAACTTCATAGAGAAGCTCCAGCCCAAATTTCAAGAAATTTGGAGCATTGTTTGCATTTTGGCAAATTTTTGTACAGAAAACAAGGTTTTTCTCCCTGTGCGTCGCGCCACTGGCGGACGCTTATGTTAGGGAGCTACAAATTATGAAAGTTTTATATTTTTGGATTTTGCATGAAAAATAATGACTACTTGTGCATGGCCAAGAAGTTTCGGAAAGGTTTGAGTCCCCAGGAGGTCAAAAACTCTCAAAACATGACCTCTTTACCCCTATTTTGACACACAGGAAGCAGTCTTGGGAGATTGAAGTTTTGGAGGGGCAAATGAGCACCAAATTCAAAAATTCCACTTGGGTTGGAAGGTAGACAGGTAGGGCTTTTTAAAAAACACACTTGGGCACAATTTGGACTTCAGAAAGTAATTCAAAATTGCCTCCAAAGTGGTGTGACGCATATAGTTTTGGGCGCGGCGCACAGAGACCCAAAGGCCAAAAACACTTCCGCTCCGCGAAATTTTGATTCGCGATTTTCTCCAAGTGGGCCCACTCATTTACACTACATTTTTCCTGGCACCTAAGGCAAAGTTTAAAAATTATTTCCACTAAAGGTTTGCTTCTATCCAAGTGGAAAATGGTAGGCGAGCAGTCACCCACCAATCTACGCTACAATTTTGTCATTTTTGTAACGTTGCACCTGTCACTAATGGTTGGCTTTCCATTTCTACTTTGTAATGATTTGAAAAAATACCAAACTTTGGGTCGTCCCACTTCCTAATGGAAAAGTCTATTTATTGTATGAAAAACCATTTGCAAAGTGTTGGTTGTAATTTCTGGGAGATTGTGGGAGAGAAACTAAGCTACTCATTGTATATTTTGACAGAGATTTAATGACAGGCAGTGGCTCTGATTCATGAGATTCATGTGGTGTGAGTTTAGCAAATGTATTTTCTTTTTGTTTCATATGTATTTCATTATGTTCCTTTGTTCATTCATATTCATTTCCAGTGAAAGTTTCTAAGTAAGAAAGGGTAGAATTCATGTTTATTGCTCTACCTTTGGGAAAGTTTCATGTTCTGTGTTATTCTTTTGCTGAAAAGGATTCATGTATTTATGCCCTTTTCACCCTCCTAAACAATCTTTCCATTGCGCATTATTTCAAATTTAATTGCTAGACTTTCCGCATGTCTTGCCTCACGAAGTAATCTGTGCCTTTGTGTTAAATTCTCTGCTCATGCAGTCCTTTGGTCCCACACAACCCAGAAAATTCAGTCATTCAAAAAATTTCCTCTTGTTCCATATCTATTTACTAGCCTAAATCCAGTATTCATTCTAAGTCATCTCAGACCATGTTGTTTATCCTTCACTGAGCGTGGCTCGGAGAGATCCCTATCCTATTCTGGTAGGGCTAGCTACCAAACTGAGCGTGGTTTATGGTTACCTTGAATTTTTCCTTCCTTTAGCCTACGACAGATTTAGGTGCTAACATAGTGGCGACTTCACTGGGGAACAAAATGGTTTTCTTGTAGATTGTCTTGCCCGAGGACATATCTCAAGTTCAAATCTGATGGTTTATGGTGGACAACGATCAAATAGAAGACGGCTGAAATCATTCACCTGGCGAGTCCATTCACTGAAGAACCCAGCAATCGATGCTTCATGGTGACTCCACTGGAGGACTAACTCTTTCTCTGTGAAAATGGAAGGATCTTACACAAGGTTTGGGTATACAAAGTGGAATGGTATTCAGGACCTACTCTGCTTTCTGGTGAATTACTTCTTTGATGTTCTTGAATCTGTCCTGAAATTTTCTCAGAACTTGTTCTATGATAAAGGTGATCAAAATCTTCAATCGACTCGTTCCAAAAGTGTAAGTACTAAGTTTCCCTTTGATCCTGGCCTCCTTACTTTTCCTACATCTTATGATGATTCTTTACAAAGTGATGAGCCTAAAGAAAACAAAACTGATCCCATAGCTCTTGTACATATTCCTACAGCTGTTATAATCCCAGATAGGTATAAACTTTTTGTTTTACCTTCTGTTCTTCATGCTTTCCCCAAAAACTATGATCTATACTTGCCAAGATTTGACGGTGAATGTAAGAATGTCAATGTTGAGCAACATGTGCAGAATGTTCAGAATTTTCTAGACCTTTTTGAAATTGATGAAGAACATGTCAATATAAGGATTTTTGCTCTTTCTTTGCAAGGCAAAGTCAAGAGTTGGTTCAAAGCCCTGCCTGATGCGAGCATCACAGATTTACAACAGTTCATCAAAGTTTTTCTTAACAGGTGGAGGATCGGACAAAACCTTTTCCTTATCGTAGAAGAGTATAATCAGTTGAAAAGACTGCCAGGGGACACAGTCCAACAATTTTCAGCCAGATTTAATCAATTTTATTATTCAATGCCAGTTGATATAAGACCCCCTCCTGGACGTGCTCTCTTGCACTACCCGGGTGCCTTTGATCTGGAAATGGAGTTTCAGCTGAGAGAAAAGAATGTCGCAACACTTTAAGAGATGCAAAACAATGTAGTAAATGTAGAGGCTCATTTACTGATCAGAAGGGCAAGGTTGAAAGAAGAAGAGGTGAAAAACGTCGATCCAGAGAAAACTACACCTTCAGAGAAAAAGCTTGACATTTTGGTGAGTCCAGTAGAAGAGATGGTGAGGAAAATGACTGCAAAAGATGAAAATGACGTTCATGAACAAGTGGTTGATACAAAACATTTTGTTTCTTATCTCAGTAGTCATCAGGATTGTTTTGTAGATCATCTTGGAGAAGAAAGACTTGTTGATATGACATGTATGCTTGATGACGTGTTTTATAATGAAGATTTTGCTCAATTTGATTAGTGTGATGATGATGATTATGCTCTCCAAACAGAAGCTAATCTTGCAGAAAAATCAGCAGCTAGTTTGTGGGATGAGCAAGTTCACTTATAGTAGCTCGAGTATAGTGATCAAGCGATGCATATCAGCTATGGAAACGATGAGGAAAGTGCATCAGATTTTGAAGTAAGTGAAGGATCTTTGCCTTTTTGCTTTGATTCATGTCAGTTCATCAAAGATAATTTCCATGCAATTAGACATCACCTATCGGCAAATCTTAAGTTGGATCATCTTGAAGGCGATGAAAACTTTTTTCTAGACTTCTTATATTCAGAGTTCCAGTCCCCAAATGCCATTAATAGTGAGGTTGCACATGAAGACATAGAAGCTGGCATATATGAATAAACGATACAAGAAGATTCCTTACCTTTCTGTTTTGAATCATTTTAGTTTTTGTGGGGTAAATTGCATAGTAAATCTTCAAATGAAAAGCTTGTAGGAAATCAACAATCTCTCAATTTTAATGTTGAGGATGAGACAAATGGTGAAATTTTTGAGCGGGTCGTTAATAAGAAATCTTCCCCTGAAATGATTGATGAAATCATTTTGGATACAGAACCAGATTTGTAGCCACCAAACACAATTCAAGGTTAGATTACAGATGAAGGTGAGGCAGCCGAAATACATGATTTAATGATGCAAGAGGATTTTGTACCCTTGTGTTACGAAGCATTTTAGTTTATAAGGCAGAATCTTCGTAATATCTCTAAAGAAAAAGATGAACAGCCAATATGCTGTCATACAGTTTCAATAGATACATCGCAGCAGTCTCCTCAAGTCTTTGATGATCCTTTTGCTCATGTGTTAGATTTTGTTTACTGTAAAAATTCTTCTTCATCAGCTAACCATGCGACAAAAAAGAATGTTCATAATCATCTGTTTCAAGTGTCGCCTTCATTGTCTTGTTTAACAGATTGTTCATTTCATAGCCCATACCAAATTTTGAAGTCATATGAGGAGATTGATAAAGGAGGCTTTGGTTCTGTTTCGAATCAACAACAGAGTTTGGTTCTTCACGAAATTCAAGATCCTTTTGGCCACTTGCTGCAATCATCAGATAAAGACAATGAAGATGTGAGGAAAAGTTTAATATCTATCTATGAAGATTACTTGGACCAGAGCAGTAATGTGTTAATCGAAATCAATGGTGATGCTTATGAATATCCTTTTGCAGTATTCTTGAAGTCATCCAACCAATTCATGCTTCGCAAGTTTGTCAGCAGTGAACTTGATTCCAAGTTTCCATGGGAGTTGCCTTTCGATTCTTCCCTTTTCTGGAGCATCAGAAAGCATTTGGGAAGAAATCAAATATCAACTATAATGCTTACCTGGTTGCATTGGCTATTGCATCTCACTTGACCGGGTGGTGGTAAGAGTAATTAGGGTAGGTTTGCTGAATAAGCTCAAATATGAGCATCTTTCTAGTTTGTTAGTTAGGATTTAGTCATGTCCAGTTTTATTATGGTTTTCAGTTCGAGTCTTCAGTTAGAGTCCGTCTACATAATGTCAGTTTCCGTGTTTTGACTCCATAGCCCAATGGACGAAGGCACTGTCTGCTCTCCCAAAGATCTGCAGTTCTTGGCACCTCCAAGGAGTTGGAGCTACCATCCCTATTGGAGCCAACCTTAGACTCGATCTTGTCAGTCCTCCGTCAAATATCAAAACTCTTTCTGCATTTCATTTTTAGGAGTCTCACTCCATTCACTCAACTACATTCCACTAGGGGCATGCCATAATCTGACGGAAGGGTCTTGTGAGTCATTTCCCCTCATTCCTTATCCTGCTGGTTTAGGTCTGTTTGTCAAATCATTTTAAAGGTCATTTAAAGTTTTATTCTAATATCTTGTTCAGCAAAGCATTATTAGGTCTAGGGTTCGCAAATTGTTGTTCTCAAAGTGCTTCAAAGATACTTGCAGGCGAGAGGAAGGTTCAATAATTCACTCAAATGATGTTTTTGAGCAAGAAAAGATGAATTTTGAAAAATTGAGAGAGGTTTTTGTCTAGAACAGACCAAGGAAGAAAAAATTCCTTCACTTTTTACACAAGTTTCATGGTTTTAGAGAAATGTCAAAAATACAACTGCCTTAGGAGAATTGATGCACCTCTAAAGTGACCTTGGGAAAATCAAGTTTTCTTCTAGCTTGGTTAGCCAAACGACTTGCTTGATGAGTAAAATGGTAACTAGACATAAATAGCTTTCAAATGATCTATCATGAGCTCAATTTGGATTTGATGAACACCTTCAAAAGTTGACTGCAACAACACTCTGCCTTGAGGCAGGCTCATTTGGCACATTTTGACCAGTCTTGGGCGATTTGATTTTTGACAGCACAAATGAACTCCAAATTGAAAAATTCCAACTAGGTCAGAAAGAAGACGCAATGACCTTTCCAACAAGCTATCGTACACCAAATTTGGACATCGGGAAGGCATCCAAAAGTGTCCTAAAAAAAGGCACGTCCCACAGGGAAGGCGCGGCGCATTGGGCTAAAAGGTCTTAAATTCATTGAAATATTCATCCAAATTGAAAATTATTCATTCCAAAAGTAGGTAAAGCCTCCATTTTGGTGTTTCATCGAATTTTGTGCTAGGGTATGGTGGTTTATGGATGCTAATGATTGAAACAAAAATTCAACCCTTTCGTTTTGAATTCCTCACATGTAACATGCTGCCTAGGGTTTCAAAACTTGTTCACCACCAAGGTTACTCTTTTATATTATCTCTCTTGTCCTTATACCCCTTTGTTCCTTGACTCCATTGTTCCCCATCCCCTAAAGTTACTAAACCCTATCCTAAATTCCCTTTCCCAAACTTTCAAAGGTGAAACCCTAAACCCTATCCCGCACATAAAACCCCTCACAACCCTCCTATATTTCCCAAACAAATATCCCCCAATAGTCCCTAATCCCTCACTATTTTTCCCTCCCCTTATTGTCCCTCTTGTCATTATTTTCTCTTGGTGACAAAGGTCAAGCATATCATCAAAGGCATTACAAGACAGTGTGACATATCAACACCTATTTGTCCACCAGTAGACATGACATTTGATCCGGCCAATGATCATGAAGAAGAGACACACAGTGATTCACCAACAAAGGTACATGCACCCAGGAGGCCTCATAGAGGTGGCAAAACATCTGTGAAGACTAGCAGGCTGCCCAACGAAACCTAAATGAGAGGACACCCATTCAGTAGGAGATAGAGGGTGATCGAGAGATTTGGCTCAAGAGGATCAACATCTACTTAGAGAAATTTGTTGGTGAAAGTGACAAGGACAAAGCATTATTGAGGCATATGGTTTATCATTACAGGGCACAGAATATGAGTTCCAAGGCTCGAATAAGGAATTTGAAGGCTAAATTGAGGAAGGCAACAAAAAGACAAAAGAGGCAAAAAGAGCAAGTTCGGCTCCGAATCTTGACAAAAACCTATTTGGCCCAACATGAAACTTCATAGAGATGCTCCAACCCAAATTTCAAGAAATTTGGAGCATTTTTTGCATTTTGGCAAATTTTTGTACAAAAACACGGTTTTTCTCCCTGTGCGCCGCGCCACTGGCGCGACGCTTATGATAGGGAGCTCCAAATCATGAAAGGTTTATCTTTTTCGATTCGGCATGAAAAATCATGACTGCTAATGCATGGCCAAGAATTTTGGGCAAGGTTTTAGTTCCCAGGAGGTCAAAAACACTAAAAAAATCACCTTTCTGCCCCTATTTTGGCACACAGGAAGTAGGCTTGGGAGATTGAAGTTTTGGAGGGGCAAATGAGCACCAAATTCATAAATTCTACTTGGGTTTGAAGGTAGATGGGTAGGGCCTTCTAACAAGAACACTTGGGCATAATTTGGACTTTGGAAAGTACTTCAAAGTTCCCTCCAAAGTGGAACAACGCATATATGTTTGGGCGCGACGCACAGAGACCCAAAGGCCAAAATTAGTTCTGCTCCGTGAAATTTTGATTCACGATTTCCTCCAAGTGTGCCCACTCATTTACACTACATTTTTCCCGTCACATAAGTCGAAGTTTAAAAAGTATTTTCACTAAAGGTTGGCTTCTATCCAAGTGGCAAAAAGAAGGCGAGTAGTCACCCACCAATCTATGCTACAGTTTTGTCATTTTTGTAACGCTGCACCTGTCACTAATGGTTGGCTTTCTGTTTCCAGTTTGTAATGATTCGAAAAACTCCCCAAATTTGGGTCATTCTATTTCCTAATGGAAAAGTCTATTTATTGTATGAAAAACCATTTGCAAAGTGTTGGTTGTAATTTCTGGGAGACTGTGGGAGAGAAACTCATCTACTCATTGTATATTTTGACAGAGATTTAATGAAAGGCAATGGATCTGATTCATGAGATTCATGTGGTGTGAGTTTAGAAAATGTATTTTCTTTCTATTTCATATGTATTTTGATATGTTTCATAGTTCATTCATATTCATTTCCAGTGAAAGTTTCTAAGTAAGAAAGGGTAGAATTCATGTTTAATGCTCTGCCTTTGGGAAAGTTTCACGTTCTGTGTTCTTCTTCTGTTGAAAAGGATTCATGTATTTATGCCCTTTTCACCCTCCTAAACAATCTTTCCATTTCACATTATTTCAAATTTAATTGCTAGATTTTCTACATGTCTTGCCTCATGAAGTAATATGTGCTTTCGTGTTAAATTCTCTACTCATGCGGTCCTTTGGTCCCACACAGCCCAGAAAATCAGTCATTCAAAAAATTGCCTCTTGTTCCATATCTATTTACTAGCCTAAAATCAGTATTCATTTTAACTCATCTCAGATCATGTTGTTTATCCTTCACTGAGCATGACTCGGAGAGAGCATTCTCCTATTCTAGTAGGGCTAGCTACCAGACTGAGCGTGGTTTCTGGTTACCCTGAATTTTTCCTTCCTTCAGCCTAAGGCAGATTTAGGTGCTAACACAACCTTTGGTCGAGATCCCAGGGGGTCTCACCCGGGAGCATCTCTATTTTTTGAACCTGATGATTGATTGCGTCTCTGACTTTGGCTTGCTAAACTCACTATTCAATGCAGTCTGAATCTCTGCAATTTGTACATTCGGGTGGTCATTAGAATGTTTGATATACCATGTTAATGGGCGATCCTGCAACATGCTCACCAGCATAGCCTCTTTAATATTATCATCCATGACACCCTGTCCTTCCCATTCTCCTCTTACCACAAACCAGAATTGGTCAGGGTCTTCATTTCCTACTCTTTTGAACACTGACAGTTTAATCGCACTTTCCATACTGAACTGCGGGGGTGGCAGAGGTGGAGTGGGTGGAGATGTAGGTGTTGGGGTTGAAGCATGTGGTGGTGTGGGTGGATGTGGTAAATGCGGAATTCGTTGCCTTAACAAACTGACCATGCTTGTCGGAGAAACCTTTGCAAGCTTGTCCTCACTCTCCCACGAGGGTGAAATTAAGGGATTGTTTTCTAATTCTTCACTGCTTCTGCTTCTGTAGATCATTCTGCTCCTGCTAGTCCTAAACATTAATTTATTCACATAAGATTCTTTTCACACAATAGCATATTAATCCAAGTGTTCAAATATTTAACGTACTTACCTTGCGGTCCCTTGAGTAAACATCGCTCTCCCTCGTTGTAGCTGACAGTCGTGTCTACTACGATCTGAGTGATAAATCCTCCTATTATCCAGTCAAGCTACTGGTCCACAACTCACACTATCTTATCTTCTAAGGCTTCTAGTGTGCACACCAGTTCTAGAGTCCACACTGTCAGTTTGTCGAGCCTACACCTTTCGTAGCTGTCTGCTAACTTTGTGATCCACTCATATAGCTCATATGGAAAAGATGCAAAGAAAATTTCATGGATTTTAGTGTACAAGTAGCGATCCAACCACTACTCCTTAGATACTCATGGGTTTCTATTTTCCTATGCCGTGAACTCGTGAATCCTCTTATCCAACCAGTCTTCAATTTCTTTCTTTGTAGGGTTCTACTCGCATGACATCAGTCATCCTTTATGCAGATACCAGTTACGACAACGGAACCATTTGTTGGCTTAGTGGGGCTTGACCCAGGCTCAGAGGTTATTTAGCCAAGCAAATCTTAGTACTATTGGGCCTTTCGGCAATAGTCCATGGAGTGCGGACTGAGGTCTCACCCAAAGTAGTACGAGAGAGTGCTAGAACTAGGTTTCTGCACCCTAGGAATGTTTGACGGGCTTCTGGAGGTCCATGGTTTGACCTATTGCTACGGGCACTTGTGATCCCTTCGCAACCTATGGTGTGGCCTCCACACAACCCTAGTTAGGGCGTGACCCATATAATACCCAAGATCCTTGTTAATTAACTGATTACTTAACTTGTGTGTAAGATCAATGGTTATTACAACATATTCATTAATCATAATAGTGCACGTAATATGTAAACGAATACAATCATAAAGAAGATAATTCACAACAAATACACAAGAATATGAGTCAAGTTCTCTTTTATTAATCTTCAATCTTGCTTACAAACTAAACACCACCCTGTACACTTAGCTGCAGGGGTTCGCGCAGTCAACACTGGAATCTACTAGGCCTCTGCGCACTCAGATGCAGAGCCTATTCCTACTACTACAACCCAAGACACTTAGAACTCTACTCTAAGCTCGAACCATTTCTTCACTCTTCATCTACTCCTCATTTCTTAACTCCCTTTACAACTTAGAGCCTCACTCTATTTATACAATCCCATGGTCCACAGACCATGGGTAGGCTGACTTTACACTATTTTACAATACAATGCTTAGGGTGGAAAACCATATGAATCAATTGTACACTTATGCTTCATGCCCATGATTCACGGAGTTTTACAACATTTCTTACCAAAACTTGGGCTTTGAGCCCCAAAAACTTGTTGCGAGGGGGATTCCATGCCAAACAAATGCCAAGTTATGCTAAACTACCAAGGCGTGTCAGGAAGTGCCACAGTGTGCTAGGGAGTGCCAAAGCATACCAAGGAATGTAGGGGATGTTAACGCATGCCACATAGTGCCAAGGAATTCTAAGACATGTCACGTGCTATGGCATGTCAAGATGTAAATTGTGTTGCTTAATTGTTTTAGACCAAGTTTGGATATGATGAGCCTTGTCTTGGTAACTTGTTAAGTGGGATGAGTGAGATTGTACATGAGTACCCAAGATGAGTTACAAATAGTTCTTAAGTGAACAAGTCATATGTTTAATTTCTGTGACACATGAGAATCTAGGTTTGGCCTTATAATTTTTTATGCGAACACACTCAAGTGCCACAACACATCTACTATGCAGAACGAAGTCTTCCATGAAAGAAAAAGTAATGGATTGAATTCACATAGTTAATGGTCTACACATCTTCATATGTTAATGCTTATTTTGTGATATACAATAACCATTTATATGTATGGTGTAAGACTCCTTTGGAGATTTCTATCCATCAACAACATCTCTGTGGTAAAAGGTGTATGGTCAGAGGTTGCTCCATCAAAAATAGCAACCAAAAGGGACCTTAATATGCACACATATGAAGAATGAAGAATATTTTTTCTATGAGTGCTGATGTGGAGGTATGGGACAAAATTACACAAGAATCGAACCTTTTTGTTTAACCAATCAAGATCTAAAAAGGAAAATGTGTGATTATATATACATGTGTGATAGTATTTGGAGAAATACCAACCTAACCCACAAATTTGTTGACATTTCGTTGGAGCATACCTATAATTGTTCCTAAATTTAATAAACATGTAAAATAGGACTGACTTTTCAGTACAAAAGATAAATTGATAGGAACATGACCAAATTGTGAAAGTGTAAAAATTGGCATGGTTTAAAGGGACCGATTTTGAAAAGTCTTAAATGTGGTAATGAAGGCTGAGCCTCATTCTAGAACCCCTTTGGGCATCCATCTTAGGTATTGGTGTTGGATGTAACACTTCAAATAAATTTTGTAGCAGTGATGTCAACACTTGTATAGTGACATGGGGTTAGAGTTGGCCTGTCAAAGCTCATTGGTCTACTTTGGAACTTCTCTAGGGTGATGCCTTAGATGATTTGGAGCACACAAGCATGATTTGATATTTAGTTTGCATTGAAGAAGATTTGGAGGCTAGATACTACAGAAAAAACCCTTGTTCTAAATAGGGAAGCACATGCCACTGAAGAAAGTAACAACAAGTACACAGATTTGAAACTCAATTCACATCAGTGTTTATTACTCTTTGAAGCAAGAAATAACTAAAAATTTCAAAAACTATTATTCACTTTTCCTTTAGTCTAGAAGGTCCAACGAATCTGGAAACATGTAGAACAATGTCTCAACTTTCTTAACTCCTAATCCTAATGCACCTTCCTTGCATGGATAGATAAGACAATTAAAGTCTGTCGCCAGTGAATGTGATATGAGATATGAAAACATGCTTCCTTAGCTAAGGTTGAGAATTAATAACTAGGGAAGTGCTCCTTTTAACTGTGCATGCAAAAACTAAATAAAGAAAAGAGTTTCGCTACTCCAGGTGCCATAAACGAATCCACTACCTAAGGTAAGTGTTTTTCCCAGAAGAAGATATTAAGGACTCAGAAACTTTATTGCTTCCTTCAAGAGACATGTATGCCAAATAGAACTAAGTTATCATGCACTATCCTCCAAATTCTTTCACCTTTAACAAAAATATTGTGCCCTAAAAAAGACAAGAGACCAATATCAAATAGAATTCGCTAACCAACCAGAAACCCTTGTGCTCAAATAGTGAGATAATAAGCGAATGTCAACTAGGGTGGAATATTTCACCACCAAAATTGACAAGAGATGGAAGGGGTAAAAAACTATCAGACCTAATGCTCAAGAACAAATGAATTAATCCACACTTGGTGATCCAAAATGAATTCAATCCTTATTTATTTATAGATTTTCTAGAGGGGTTTCATATTCTTAAGTGATTGATTAAGCTCCAAACCCCAAATTTGGTTTTCTAAAGCCCAGTTTCCCCAAAAATTGCTCAACAATGGGCATTTCGGGGTTTTTTCCCCTTTATGGAGGACTATAGTCTATGGGGATGGATAGGATATTATGTCCCTTTCGTCCTCAATTTGTAGAGGACGCTACATGGCACCTAATAAAAGAAACAGTGCTTTAGTTTAGGAGGTAATACCTAAATGTTTATTTCTTTCCACATAAGACATACATCTTGCAAAAATTATCATCAGGTACAAATACTACAAAAGGCATAAATCTTACTAGCATTGTCAAAGTCCAAGAATAAAAACCCTTTCAGGTGAAACAAGGTATGTACCACAGACTACAAGCACAAATGACAAATTCAAAAACAATATACTTATAAAATGAAAGAATGACAAATCATATTAGTGCACTTTAAATTTAATAGCACTTGAGTTGCAGTGTCAATCAAAATTTCTCAGGTTGGATCATAATTAAATACTCAATGTTGTTTTGGGTCCAATTTGGGGAAAAGGAGGAGCTCTTGGTGACAATGGGATGATCAGGATTTTGAGAATGGGGCTTTCCTACACTTTTCAACATACAAGCCACTCATTCTAGTGGAGGAGATATAGAGAAGCCTTTAATAGGAACCTTTCCAAGATCAATTTGGAGGAAAAGCCATTTTCAAAGCTTAAACATTGTTCTAGATTCAAACAAGAGTAGCCATTTTTAGAAACAATTATTAATTCCCAAGAAATTGGAGCCAAGATGACATGTTGACCGTTTATTCTTCTACTAGACAAGGAAGCACTCATGAAAAGTCCTTGGCCCTTTCATCGAGTATTTTATGTAAATCTCTTGATTAGATATGTAATAAGAGATGCAGTTTATATTAAGGAAAAGGGAAAAGTAGAGGGCCAGTTAATAGTTATCTCTAAATAACTCTCAATAGAATCCTAACATATTTGAAATGGAAAAGGAAAACTCCATGGTTATTTTTTTCTTTAGAAACTTTGCCAATTTCCATGATTGAAGCATGTATTCATGCCTTGAAAGTAGTTCACAAATGCTTTTGATATTGGTTGAAGCAACGGAAATGTGTAAAGTTACACTCACAAATAGGTATGGAAAAAAAGTATCTGGAGCTTGTTGTCCCAGACTCCAAACAAATAATGGACAAAGGGTGAAAAAATCAAGTCAAATGGTCATGCAGAGGTAGGTGTTAACTCCACACTCTATAACGAAGGCTTTGTGGTGAAAGTGACACAAGGGTTTGCATGCAGAACTTTGGATTAAAAGGAGTGGAGCTTGATGCTACATGTACACCATTACCCCACTTTCTGTATGAGTTACACGAGATAAAAATAATTAGATACGAGAGATACAGAGTAGATACTATTGTTATTCAAATTTAATTAAAAATATTACTATGTCTTCCTCGACATAAAATAAACATCTTCCATAAAATATTTTCTCCATGAAATTGATTTAAAATGAAGCTCTTCCATTAATGCACCTAGCTGCAAACAAAAATGATGCTGATGGGCCAATTTTAGTTTAGAAAATTCACAATTAGTTTCAATTCTAAGATCTCCTATTTTCAGTTCAGATTTCAATTACAAGTAGTGAAACAAGACTTGACGATCAATCACGATTAATCACGAGTCAGAATCTTCTCGCTCTCCAAACCATCTAATCTAAATATTTGCGAGTCAAACTCACATTGACCATGTCTAATTCATGGTAAATGCAAGTTTCACTTGAGACTTTCCGATTAAAGCAGATTCTTGCGATTGATTCCAAGTTATTCGATTTTCATCCTTCACTCGATGAGCATGAATTTTTCAAGTTTAGGTATGCTGCATTGCTAAAAACTAAAGGTCAGTCATTCCAAAATTTATTTCTCATTTCTCAGGCCCAAAACTCATACATCAAGACCTTCAGTAATCAATCACTACTCACTATTACACACTCCAAACTGAATATTGGGGAACCGCGAAGGCGAGCCTAAGTCCAGACTCCATATCGGGAAATCGCCAATGTGTGCTCTATCCAAACTCCATATTGACCCTTGTGCAGTCACGTGTCACCTTCAACATGTGTTACCTTTAGGCTTAGCCACTTCACTATTCAAAAATCGAGGTACATTGGCACTTGGCTTAAATAACAAGTATATTACTATATTGAAGTTTCAATGTCATTTTCAATGGCAAGTTTCAAGTTTCACTATTCAGCAATTGAATGTTTGATGTATTCCTTTGGTTATGAGTTTTCAACCCTATAAATGGGGCTTAAATAGATTTAAAAAATACACTAAGAAATGGTTTCATACGAACCATCGACCAAGTCATGAAGCATTCCTTCCTTGGTCGATGTCTTGCCGACTTCAAAGGCTTTAACCATACATTCACAACTTTGGGTATTTTTGTTCTTCCAAAATCTATTATTGATGTATTTGTTCGGTTGGCTTATGCTAAATTAACTTGCAAATTCCAGATTAGAATGCAATATATGTTGATAATATTTTTCTTAGGTAGCATTTCCTCATATACACCTAATTGTGTTTCAAGGTCATAATAATATATTAGGTCGAAATGTGCTTGTGTTGCTAGACAAAACCTCTTTCATCCTCATATCCTTTACAACCAATGCTCTTTTTTGCGAGGTTATATATGGCATTTTGAATTTTAATTTTTTACTGTATTTGACAGGAGCCAAATTAAATAGAAGGCACAACTCCAAATCTAAATAGAGGCTAAAATTTAAACACAAGTCCAAAACAACAACAATGATGAGGGAGAAGGACTTCGATTCGGCTTATTGTGACAAGATGCTTGGAGACACTAAGCTTCGTTGTAATTTTTTCAAAGTGAAATGTAGTGGAGGCATTTATAGATTCAAGTACCACCTTGCACAAATAAACCGCCATGATATAGGTATCTGCAAAAACATTGAAAAAAATGTCAAACACCAAGAAACCTTATCCACTGATATGTTGAGTCAGCATATTGCAAAGAAAAAAAAGAAAAAAAAAGAAATAGGAACTCCTAGAGTTGACAATTTTTCTTCCATTGCCTGATTGTCATCTCCCTCTGTTGAATCCTTAATGTAGTTCCCAAGTTTCCCACACATGTCTCCAAGTCCAAGTCAAACTCAAGGCTAAATGAGTCCCTCTACATTCAACATTGGAGGTGGAAATATAAACATCTTTTTTTCTCCCTACACAAAACCTGGTTCCCAACCTACCTTGGATATCATTGGTTGGAAAAAAAATATCCGTAGTCAGGAAAGGAAGGCCATTGATAACTTTTGGTACTATTTTGACATATCTTTCCATTGTGCCATAAGTCCTTATTGGCAAGTTATGATTGATGCAGTTGTTGTTGTAGGTCCATGGTTCAAAGCTGGTTCATTAGAGAGCATTAGGAAAAATTTTCTATTAGAAGGTTTTGAAGGTGCCATGCTTGTGCTATCCGAGTTTCATTCATCATGGGTAGAAACAGGGTGCACGTTCATGAGTGATGGACATACAGATCAAAGGAATAGAACTTTAATAAATATCCTTATATCTTGTCTAGTAGGTACAATGTTTCTCCAATGAGTCGATGCCTCAGACAAGGTTAAGACTACACAACTTATTTGTGAGATGATTGAGGAAATCCTTCAAGAAGTGGGAGAAAAACATGTTGTACAAATTGTTACTAACAATGCAGCTAATTATATGGCTACTGGTAGACTTTTTGAGATTAGGAACCCCATTATTTTTTGGACCTATTGTGTTGCCCATTGTATAGATTAAATGCTTGAGGACATTTCTATTCTTCATTGGATACATGAGGTTGTGGAGAAGGAAAAATCCATAACCAAATACCTATACAACCACATTACACCATCAGAAAATACATTGAAGGTAAAGAAATTGTTCGACCTACAGTGACTATATTTGCAACAAATTTCATATCTTTGCAATTTCTGGTTGAGAAAAAGATAAATCTGAACAGGATTTCCTTGGGACCTGAGAGGATGGCATCTAAACATTCCAAGACCCTTGAAGGCATTGAATTTGTTTCACTTGTGTTTAATGACAGTCTCTGGAAAGATGTCAAGGATATTATTGTTGTGATGGAGTCCCTTGTTAGAGTTCTCAGGTACTTCAAGTCTTTTAACTTTTTCATGTTTTAAATTTCATTTCAAGCTTCTTTTTATTTCAATGTTTCATACTAATTTAAATTTGAAAGCTTGAACATTCAGGATGGTTTATGGTGACAAACCCGCTATGGGTTACATTTATGAGGCAATGGATCTCACAAAGGATACCGTCAAAAGAAGATATGGGGATGAGGAGGAAAAGTATATGCCTCTTTGGGACATTATTGATGCACATTGGGATAGGAAATTGCATTCACCCTTACATGCTGCTAGGTACTTCTTAAACCCATAGTTTTTTTATGATAGGAGAAAATTTAATGAGGATAGGGAGGTTCACAAAGGACTTATGACATGAATGGGAAGAGGTGCTTCCCTGATCTATAATTTCAAAGTTGTGTCTTTTCCCAACTATAGGATTATAGAGCACCACCTAAATTATTTTCCTACACCATTGTTATACGGGAAAGGTCTAAGGTGTTGCCAGGTACCGTTTGAGACTTGAATTCTTTATCAGTTCATTAAATTTGTATAAACTTTATTTTGTATGTTAGATGTTTTATTAAATTTTGTTGTCTTTTTAAATTTTTACTATTTAGTATTTGGTACATCTACTCATGAACCCTTGCCACTTACTAGGTCTTTGGTGGCAAAACTTTTGTAGTGATACACCAGATTTGAAGATATTTTCCATTCAAATCTTAAATCGAGCGCGCAGTCCTTTTGGTTCTGAGTGCAATTGGAGCATGTTTGAGAAAATACATTCTAGGAAGCGCAACCGATTGACACGAAAGTGCATAAATGACCCTGTATTTTTCCATTACAATCTACAACTTCGCAACAAGAAAATACTAGGTGAGAGCTTGAATTTGAAGGTTTCATAATCTAATTTGTAATTTAAAGTTTAAACTTTAAAGTTCAAAGTCAAACTTAAATTCACATTTCAATGTTTCATGATAATGATAGGTTTGGATCATTCAACAATAGACCTTGAAGAGATAGATTTGTAAACTACAAATGTAGTAGATTGGGTCCAATTAGAGGAGGATCCTCTTTTAAGCCTACATGACTTGAAGAACATTGAGAGTCAAGAAAGTGGAGGAGTGGGAGGAATCACTTCTAGTTCTCACTCTTAAGAGTGTTAGACTCTTATTTATTGATTTTTTCTAATTAGTATGCAGTTTTTTGTAAACTTTTAGAAGTAGTTTCTTCTAGTTTTATGTAGTCACTAGTTAGGAGTCATGACAGAGTACTTTGGATCATGTTTGGACTCATAACATATATGAGATGCTTATTCATTCATGATATTTTGGACATATATTGATATTATGAATAGTTTGGACATGGCTTTACTAAATATCAATGAAAAATGTTTTTTTATTTTTATTTCAATATATGTGTATATTTTTATTTATTGAATTCACTGATTTTTTCCTGATTTTTTCCTGATTTTTTTCTGATTTTCCCCAATCTGATTAAAACTCTTAGCTCTTTTTCCTCAGTGATTTATTTTCCCTTCCGAGTCTAGAAACATTGGTTACAAGTTTCATTCTTCAATTATGAGTGCTAAGTTGTGCTAGAGAGTGCCAATGCATGATGAGGAGTGTTAGGGAGTATTAGGACAATGCAAGGGAGCGCTAGGTCAAAATGCATGGAAGTGAATGAATATGAGGGTGTGTTGGGGAGTGTCAATTAGTGCTAGTTGTCATGCCAAGGAGGGAGTGACAAGGTATGCTAAGAATGGGTAATGGATGCCAAGTAATATTAGCGAATGTGAAGAACTACTAGAGTGTGATAGGTAGTTCTAGGGTGTGCTAACATGTGCCAAATAGTGCCAAGGAATTCCAGGTGCTAGGACATGCTAGGATGTGTAGGGTGCTAAAGTATGCCAATATGTGTCAAGGAGCTTCAAGGAAACAAAAGGAATAACCAAGCTAAAATAAAAGGAAATGAACACATAAGAGGGTTAATAAGTTGGGACTTTATCTTTTTCAAAAGCGGCATGCTAAGCACACTAATAATATGTTCTAATACATGCCAAGTGCCAATGTGTTCCAAGTGCTAATTTTTGGTAATGCAATATTATGCCAAGGAGTTCCAGGGCATGCTAGGGACTACAGCGAATTCCAACACATGATAGGGAAGTGCTATGCTATGCTATGGCATGCCAACATGTGCTTTAGCATCCTACTCATGGCAAGATGTTCTAGGTACAAATATGTTCGAAGACATGCGAGGTGCCAAGGAATGTTAGTGTATTGTTCCAAGGCATGTTAAGGTGTGCAATGAGTGTTGAGGAGTGCTAGCTCTCTCTCATTAATAGAATGAACAGATCTTGATTATGTATTAAATAATATAGCTCCTACACACACTAGTGGAACTTTATTTAAAGGAAATTTGCTAGATAATAAAGCTAATAGAGATGAATCAGGTGCTGACTCATAGGAAGCCTATATTCTTATGACTTGAGGGAAATGATACACACTAATTACTTCTAAACAAATTGACTGGCTATTATAACCACTATGACCTATGACTTTCGAAACATAATGAAAAATACTCCACAACAATGGTCTTAAATCATTATATTTTTACAAAAAATATAGTAACAGGTACACAACATCATCAAAAACTCTTTGGAATGATCAATGATGATGAAAAGTTTTTGACCGTAACCAAAAGTAACCAAAAAGAGCATTAGTGAGGATCAATAAAAGATCGTCACTTGAACTATCACCAAAGAGAGAATTAGTGATGGGCCTTTAACGATCCTCACCAAGAGTGTCACCAAAGAGAGAATTAGTGATGGGCAATTAACGACCCTCACCAAAAGTGTCATTGAAAATGGCTTTGGAGACAAAACTTAGTGGACAATCACTATATACACTTACAACAATGATTTTTTAAAGACCGTCACCATATGCGACATTGGTGATGGACCTTAAAGGTCCATCATAGGCATGAAGTGTCATCAAAAAATCATTGGAATGATAAAGAGAGAATTAGTGATGGGCCTTTAACGACCCTCACCAAAAGTGTCACCAAAGAGAGATTTAATGATGGGCCTTTAACGACCCTCACCAAAAGTGTAATTGAAAATGGCTTTGGTGACAAACCGTAAAGGACCAGCACTATATACATTTACAAGACCACTTTTTTAAAGATCATCACCATATGCGACATTGGTGATGGACCTTAAAGGTCTGTCACAAGCATGACCCTCACCAATGAACATTTTTCTTGTAATGGATGGTGAAATTGGGTAGATATGGGAGGGGTTATTACAAATATTCTTTTGGGCTATCATTTTCCTTCCCTCTTTTAGGATTCCAGGTAATATGTTTGTAGGTGTGCTAGTTGCCAACAAATGGGTCGTTTAGTGCAGGCTAATGAAATTCCTTTACATCTCCAAGTACTTGTGGAACGCTTTGAGAAATGGAGCCTTGACTTCATTGCACTGATTACTCAAATATCACATAATAAATTGTATGTTCTAGTCTACATTGATTATATAACAAATTAGTTTGAAGATAAAGCACTTTCTTTTGCTACTAAAAAATCTATTGTAGAATTTTTATTTCAAGAAATATTTATGCAATTTGGTGTGCCTTACTAAATTATTATAAACTAGGGGAGACATTTCACTTCAAGTTTTGTGATTGCCATTAGCAAACAATAAAAAATCAAACACCAAAAATCCTCACCATAGCACCCACATGACAATGGCCCACTGGAGTCCACTAATAAGGTTCTTGAAGCCATTTTGACCAAGATTTTATAGATGCATAATGGAGACTAGGTAGCTCGACTTTTAAAGCCTTTGTGGGCATACATAATTACATGATGGAACACTACCAAACACACTCCATATGATTTGGTGTATAGAAGGAAGGTCCATTTTCCTATTTAGTTTTAGGTAAATACTTTTAGGACTGCAGTATAGTTGGGTCTAGGACTTTCTAAGGAACATCAACATTGGCATCAAAAACTCAATGAACTAGATGAGATGAGGGTGGACTTTTTTCAACAAACCATTCTTGTCTAACAATATCGGATCAAATGACATGATAAGCTTATCAGGAAGTAGTTCCAACTAGGTGATTGGTACCTTCTCTTTGATTGAAAATTTAAGTAGTTTAAAGGAAAGTTCCACACTCCTTGAATGGGTCCATATGAGGTTATATATTTCTTCGGAAGTGGAGTTGTGAAGTTCAAAACCATCAATGAACATGTTACCTCATTCATGGTTAATGGAGATAGACTTTACCAGTAGCCCACTACTAAATAGGTGTTCATTCAATGAATATTGCCGTAGCCTATGTTGGAGCTGGTAGGTAAGGAAAATTTCAAGCACACTAAGAATTTATCTTAATATATTTTCCTTTCATTTGGGAAAAAAATCATAAGATGAAAAAAATATTGAAGATAAAAATAATTTTCAATTGTGAAAACCAACATACTAGAACAATTAAATAAGAGATTTGCTTGAAAATAAGGGAATGGACATGCTTATTTTCCCTTAATGACTTGATCAAATCAAGGCACTAACATTTTCTCTTCATATTTTTTGTGTTTACCCCCTTGGTACGTTCCTTCATCTCTCCTTTCTCTCTATGGAGCATAATCATCTCTTCCTTTTTCTCTACTTTGAGTACTTGAGGCATCCATGCTACTCAAATCTTCAAACGAACATGTCGAACATCTTATTTTTCCTTGACACTTTCATCATTTTCCTCAAGTAGATGCCACACTTAATGATCTTCCTATTTTCTCCTTTCATCTACAAATTCATAAAATAAAACATCTCTTCTTGTAAACACTTTATGAGTGATGATATCAAACAATTTGTAAGCCTTATATTCTTTGCAACATCCCATAAAAATAAATTTGATTTCTTTGGCATCTAGATTTTAATTTATTTATTTGGTAATATGTGAAAATAACATACTTCAAAATATTTTGAAATATCTAACTTCTTGTTTAAAACCATAAAAAGCTTCAAATGTGTCTTATGCTCTAAGAATTTAGTTGTACTTATGTTTATGACATATAAAATAGTATTGATGTATTGATGTTTTTACCTCTTATCATATTTCGAGTACATTCATTCAACTTTTATTCATCCTCTAAATTATTATGTTTTGTTAAGGTTAAGGATTATGTGGGACTATATACCACTATAAAATTCCGGTTCCTTTGTCATGCTGGATGAATGCTCTTGATATATACTCTTGACCTTAAATTTGATTTATGTTTCTATTTTCTCTCTAACCACATTTTTGAATTCTTTAAAATCCTCTAATACTTCACTTTTCTTCCTAATAAAATACACCCAAATATATCTACTACCATCATATTAAAGAATACGAAAATAATATTCTCCTTAAGGCACCTTATTTGGATAGGACCACATAAATTTGTATGTACTAATTCAAGAATTTCATGTTCTCTTTTCTCTATGTGTAAAGGAAATTCTTCCTTATTACCTATCGCATGTCCTTCACACTAAATATGTTCATACTTACGATTTGAGAGAGCCTTTACAATATCTTTCTTCTGAAACCAAATAAGGTCATTATGATTCAAATGTTCATACCTTTGATTCCTCAGCTCTCCATTTGACAATGGATGCACATATAAATTCTTTACGGTCTCTCCTAGTTGCATCAATACTATATAGGCCTCCTACTCTTAGTCTTGTCATTACAACTTTACAATGATCCTACATATCCTTCACTACACATTCAGATTTCACAAATTCAATATTTAAACCCTAATATTTTCTGTAGTAGAGGCTAAAATCAAATTCATATTTATAAATTGCACATACATAACAATTTTTAGTTTTTAATCCTTTCCATTAGGAAAAGTCACAAATACATGCTCTTTTATTTCATTAGATGTATTAATGCCTAGGTAAATATGAACACCATTAATGTCTTCATAATATGTAGATCTATTGCAAGACATATGAATTGATATCATTGAGTCTATGAACCATGAATCGATATCATTAGCTTCAATAGATAATACAACATCAGGAACATACAACTTCATATTTTTTTAATCATTATTTATGGAGACATCATCATCAACAAGGTGTCTATGTTTTTGTGTTACTGTATGTGCATTCTATGTTTGGATTGATAATATTCACTTTTGGATAACCTCTACCAAAGTGACCAATATTACCACAATAGTAACATACATCATTTGTATTCATATTTGCATCTATTCTTGTAAGTGGTTGTCCTTCAAATGGCTTCAGATGTTACTTTTCTCCCACAAGCCTTCTTACCCACCAAATCATCAAAAGTTTATCCCTTCTCTCTTATTACAAGAGCTAGGATGAAAATTTGGTATGAATCAATTGTTTCATTTAAATATGAAAGGATTTATTGATCCATGATCGCATGCCTGATTGAGATCACCAAACAGAAAAATAGAAAAGCTAAGGCAATCTAATAACAATCCCCATTCTAGATGGCCATTCATGTAGTTTTGATGAAATTTATGATGCTGTAAAGTATGAGCAAGTACCTTTCCTCCTCGCAAGTTGTTGAAGGGTTTTGGGCCTAATCCAAAATAATTGAACTCCAATCAAGAGATATCTTTCATGCACTCCTGATCCAAGGCCTTCACACAAACACAACCAAACAAAGATGACAAGTGATCTTTTGCAGAAAATCGCTAACGCAAACTATCTAGAAATCACACACATAAATTACTGCAAAACTGATATAAGGGAAAGGAACATAGCTTTTTATTAACCATATAAATGAATGTACACCAATATACCTTCAAAAAATAAGATCCTCTCCTCTATCTTCTGGTCTCCTCTCCCAATACAACAAAGCTCTAGTGTTGTAGTTTCAATCCTCTCCTCATGCCCCCTTTCCTCTTCGTGATATTTCATAGGCTCATTATATCCTCCAAGAGAATGTATATAGACACCTAGGGGCTTCAGAAGTTAGGAAACTTCTACAATAGTGGACCCCTAGCCAACTCATACACAAGTGGGTCAAGTTGATCTACTTGAGAATGTAAAACTATAGAAGCCTTTTTCATAATTATGAGATTCTCCTCAATTATCTCGATTATGAAATAATTATTATCTCATAATTATAATATTTTGGAAAAATAATTATGAGAAATTGCTCAATTATGTAAATTCACCCTTTAATCATGGGATAAATCGTACATAAGTAAAATAAATGGTGAAAAGGAATGAATTGTAGCCGAAGAACTAAGGTAAGTTGATATTAGGTTTCTCTCACTATAATAGAGTGGAAAATAGGGTTATAGCATATGCCCACTAATGCATAAGGTCAGAAGAGAAACTGATGGATGGAATGCATTATAATAATACTCAATGCTCAAAATGGGAGGATGGAGCCAAGACTATGAAGCTAGATCAGAGGAACTCAAGTGATGAAGTCTCAATTCTTCTAATAACATCTCCAAGGAGGGCATAACCATGCTCAGTACTAAGAAGATACTAAACATGGCCACCATAAAAAACACTACCGATCCATGAAATGAAATGCTAGAACATTGCCATGAAGACATACACAGTGGATCCATATGACTCAACAAATAGAGCATAGCCACTAACAAATACAATCATGGATCTATGTCACATCATACATCAGTAGGACTATGGACACATGACAAAAACAAAAGTATCTCTAGAACATCCTCAAAGTACATAAGAGATACATAACTCCAACGCAACCTGGGAATTGCCATATAAGAGAGACATGTCCCTAATCCAGGGTCTTAGACATAACCTCGATGGTATGAATCTACATCATGCGAAGATATGAGTTGATGTTGAGCATGGTAGAAACCACCTAGTTACCAACCAATGATGTAAACTATTAATAAACATGAGTGAATCCACCAATGAGGAAAATGGTCCCTAAGGTACCTAATACATTCCACTAAGTGTGAATAGATGAGATGGCATCAAACAGTAGTGAACTCAACCAATCAAAAGTGAGTGATGTAAACCCATTGTCGATCACAAGGAAGCCTCCCACTAAGGCCTGTAAGCTCCAAGGTACTATCGGTTCCTAGATCAAGCTTCTAAATAATGAGCTGAAGTCGATAGGAGAAGATCTATCAAAGGAGGGACTTGGTGTATCCCCCATCAATTGACACGGAACATATTAGGATGATTTGATCTATGGATGAAGTCATGAAGTGATGAAGTACAACTAACACAGGGATAACTGAGTCATAAAGGTCAACTAGCTATTGTAGATGGCTGGCATAGGCTGAGACTTCCCTTAACCACATTGCAACATGAAATAAGAGGCATCAAATAACACTCCATATGGCTGGAAAAATAACCAGCTGAAAGGGTAAAGAGACTCATATAGATGGTACGAATCCCAAGCAAGATAAACCCAACTATGATATAATGAAACAAACAAGTTCCATGTTCAAGGGTGACACAACTTACATTGCCATTTTGATGACTAAGGGAAAAATATGTGCCCCCCTTCTCTTTTTATAAGCTCCTTTTTTGTAAAGTTGTTGCCCAAGCCCGAAAAAGAGAAAAAATTATATAAGGGGTAACCTCCTAATCGAAGAAGACAAGGGTATTCATTTTTTGTAACTAATCGATCCCATTCTAGAAAAGGGTTAAAATTATACTAGGTAGACGACCCTTTAGGTACTTTTACGAGAAGGAAGGACACAAATGCACTCGAAAATCTTTTCTAAATTAAGGAGTCTAAAAAGATCTTAAAGAAAAGTCATCTCGGAGGAATGAGTGGTATAGAGGGTAGTAAATAGTTCCAATAATGTCGGAAATACTCATGATATAAGAAATACAAAAGGTTGGATAATAGGACCACTCATCACAGTGGTTCCTCCAAGAAAGGGAAAAACACTAAGTGAAAGTGAATGGTAGGTGAAGTACATAAAGTCGATGGAAGAGAGGAACCAAGGCTCATCGTGCAGAAGTAGGTTCATAAAAAGTGAAAATTACAACGGATAAAGTGTGGAATCCTCCTGGGGTATGGCCAAAAAAGAGACGAAGAAGCGGACATGAGGATCAGATTCTAAGTCATGGTAGGTCAGAAGGAAGGATTCTGAAAAGGAGAAAAAAATGACTGCGTGGACACCAAGACAGAAAAAAGGTACTAACTAGGATATCCATCAGTGGGTAAGCTCTACTGCTGAACTACAACATGCATAACATAGAGTGGCTAAAGTCACATTTTTATGGGGTCATACCTAAGGCAAAAATATGGCACTGACAGTCAAAATGCAATTGTTATGGCGAAATTGACCTACACCTATATCCTAGGTTGAAGAGAAATGCACCTAAGGTCTAATGGTTGTCGCAATAAGATGCGGCCCTATCCTATAAAAAACATCCAAAAAATGAGACCCATGGTTAAATCACACAATGAAAGAAATAAACATGGAGGAGGTAAAAATAGGATCATGTGTTTTTTTCTTCTCAATTTTATAATTTTTTGGAATTTTGGCATACATAAGGCATGAAAAATACTCGCATCACACAACAAACAAAAAAGTGATAAAGGATCACACTCTGATATACAATATGTACAAGTGCAAAACAATCTAATAGCTCACACTAATGTGTGTCGACATTTGGGCATAGACCAAGGGTTTCTAGACATGAACTCATGGAGAATAAAGGTACCATATGGCTCACTAATATGGGGACATGCCAAAGGAAGTCAAATTTCCCAATCCGGAAAGGTTTACCATGCCAAGGGCATTGTAACATAGTTTTTCTCTCAAAAATAGCTTGAGGACATAAGGGAGGATCAAGACATAAATGTGGTACAAGATGCTTGTCAATAGGTGGAAATGAAGTGGGAAATGTGTTGGCAATTTTGGTAGTAGAATCCCACGACTTGACTCGGTCCATGGGTGGCACTTCCAAGGAGGGTTGAGGAGGTCGATTCATGATTTAATATTTGATACTCTACTTGTTCCACATCGGAGATATTAGAGGCACGAAGAGGCATAACCTCTGAATGATGATCAATATGTGAATCCATGACCTCCAATATGACTTGTCAAGAACAAGACTTATCATCAAGGGAGTCACATGGAATAAGAAGAGTGGCAACCCATGTGGGAGAAAGAACCTAATCATATTCCATATTATAATGGAGTTTCTAACCAATGTGAGGAGGTACTAACGATACTGTCGAACAGGAAATATCTTCCACAAGAGGTGGTGGAGGATGCTCACTAGATTGATCTAATTCCATAGGATCAAGTGACACCACCCAACGATTGGGAGGTGTAACAACCCTGGTGAAAATTCCATGTAATCAAAGTTAAAAAAAATAACCACGTTTGATGGGACACTTATTCCAAGCTGAATTTTCAGAAAGACATCCTAGGGGGTGTTCATTTGGTTGTTTGTGGCTAAGAAAATTGGCAAAGGTAAAGGACAAGGCTTTGGAAAGGTAAAATGGAATTGTTGGCACAATTATTTATGAAGATAATGGAAATTAGGAGAAAATGAAGGTGAAAGGTCACACGATACATATGAGGAGGAAAATGAAGGAAAATAATGGAAAATGAAGAAAATAGAGGCCTCATTCATAAAAAGGATTCTGAGGATCAGTTGCTAACCTTTTATTAGTTGAGTTTTAGAGCTCTCTCATTATTCTCTCTCTCTCTCATACTCTTGCACACTTACAATTTTCCTGGAGCATTTTAGCATTAGAGTAAGAAAGGTAGACAATGCAAGAAGAAGAAAAGATGAAGTAGGGAAAGGCAGGATCAAGCAACTACAACAGGCTTCACTGCAGGTATGAAATTGCATGTGTATTTTCCTTGCTATAGTTGGCATGCATGGTATTGCATGTGGTTCCTTTCTATCATGGCAGGGGTTTTTTCTGGTGTAACTAGTGAGTGACAATATTGTAGCAAGAATGTTGCAACTCCTACAGTGCCAACAATACTTTTATCAACCTGGTTGTTTGTAACAAACATGGAAGCGTCGGTGCTGTATGCACAAGTACTAGTTCTTACTGGAGGTTGTCACTTGGTCAGCCGACACAAGATCACTAAGAGCTCTAGCCAAATTCTATAGATCCCAGAATAAGCTCTAAGTGTTATGAAAGGAAATAAATATTACTCTACAAAAGCTATTCTAATTGAAGAAAGGAGAAAGATTGGAATGTAAAGCAAGACCTAGGAAACCCTAATTAACAAGCTAATTCTACTTTTGCAAAAAACACTCGGAAAACCATGAAAGCAATGCCATTATCTAATAAATAAATAAAATAACATCTAACCATGCTATTTCTGGAAGTAAATAAGAAAAAAACATATTTTTGGATTTTTATGTGTTTCTATGTGAATTTGACATGCATCTAATTATTGTGTGTGAGTGTGGAAGTGAACAGGTGGCGTTAAAGGGTGGTTTTGGAGCTTGGGAGGATGGAAGATGGTATGGATGAGTCCTAGGAGGTCTTAGGTAGCCTTCTAGAGGCTTTTCCCACACTCAACCTTCAAAAGAAAGCCTACAAGAAAAACTACAGGAGGACACACGGAAACTATAGCCGGAAAACAGGGAAATTACAAGAGGCCCACAAGAGGAAGCTGAGAGAAATTTCCTCTATTTTGAGCATGTGAGAGTGGGTGGAAAACGTGGATGAAGGTTGGAAGGAGGTTTTAGGGTGCCTATGGTCTACCATGAACCACTAGGAGAGAGAAAGATGATTGGATTTGCTCAAGGAGAGAGGAAGAAGTTCTATCAAAAATGCAGGAAACTAAGGCAGAATTGAGGTGAGATATGGGAGACCTGTAGGGCATGGATCAGATGGAGGGTGTTATTTCTGATAAGATAGCATAATATTGGAAGAGATATATTGCATATAAACTGAGAGTCATCCAAGGAAATCAAGCGACAAGTGAAATGAATGCATTTAGGAAAAACATAGTTTTGCATAAAAATGTTCTAAACTATGATCTATGAAAGAAAATATTGAGAAATCCTATAGGGAAGGAAAGAATGAAAGAATAATATTGCAAATTAGGAAGTGAGCATGATGAAGAAGATCTAAAGCAAAGCAAATATGGACTATTAACTTACTAAAAAGTTGCAAACACTAGAAGTCCTATGAAGGAGGAAAATCTGTGTTTTTGGGAAAGCAAGAGAGTCTTTTCCTCAAATCATGTTCCCAGAGGGAGGAAGAGAGGCCAAGGCACTATTTCTAGCCATTTTAATCTTTTCTGATCACTACATAACCTGCTATAGAAAGCAAAAATGGAAGCAAACTACAAAATCATCAAAAACAACCTATTCTTTACCATAAAAGAAATACATCGAACAACAAATTAATCTACAAACTGCAGTAACGAATACAAATAAAAGTAAAGAGGAGCTTGGCTACGTGGATTGGGCCCTAACCCAAGAGCTTCAGCTCAAAAAGGATTCCATCTTTATTATAAAAAAACAACAAGTTTACATGAAACTGTCACACAAAAATAAGCTCGAAATTTGAGCAGAGTTTACATAAGCAAAAAATCCAACCCTAGTGACGCCCTAGGCCTTTCTACTTATACATCTAAAGCTACAAACAACATCCCTAAAATTAGGGAGGCTTGGTTGCCAAAAATCGATATAATTATCATTCATCCTCCACTTGCACAACTGCCTTCTAGTGCATGATTCGACTTCTTGTACTTCGAGATGAATGAAGGGGAATTCGATGTGAGGAGTAATAAATGATGGGGATTCCCTCCTATAAGTCCTCTCCTTTGTCTACTTCAAGTTATTGCTACCATTTGACCACTAGATCCTTGACTTTGACCTCGAAATCCATTAATAATCTGCATTAAATACATGTTAGACCACATGGCATCATAACTAACTCAACTCACCCTATAAACATAAATATAATAAGAAAATAATACAATAACCTAAGAGAATGGTTGATTTGGCTATGTTAGGAGGTAAAATGAGCCCATATAATTACCCATATATGAGGCTCATCATCACCCCCTACTGAAGGTGTTGCTCATCCTCTAAGCAACTTAGTCAATCTCCTCATCCTTTATGGCCTTGGTGGCTTCCCTATTATCCTAGGCTTCTGATGTGGTCTACTCATGTTGGTCATAAAAACTTGCCTTCCCTTTTATGTCCTTCCATTGCTCCTTCTCTTCTTCTTCTATCCTACCTTCCATCATGCCTAATAGGAGTGGAGGACTCAGATTGAGGCCAATCCAGTTGACCTTCAACCTTTGCATGGAGTGCTTGTACATGGGCACTCTTTTCAATGCCTCGCTTAGCCTCATGGGGGAATGGTATTCTCTTATCTAAAAATTGTGAGGTAAGATGTTCCATCTTCTCATGCATGCATGCACACAGTCATCCCAAAGTAGCCTTTGCATATCTACAACGTGTGCAATGGCTTATTCCTGATTGGTTAGATATTTGAGGGAAATATAAGGGTCATTGGCAAGTAGGTTGTGTGTACTGATGAGTGCCATAGGATCTGATGGCTTGGCTCTTATCATTAATGGCTCATTCTACTCTTTTATCATGAATCTTTTCATTTCTGCTACCCTTAATTCTTCGTGGGTCATCCATGAGGCCATATCCATTAATTGCAAGTCCCCTAGTTTGGCATTAGGGTCCCACACATTCATGTCTATGAGGGTCATGTTGTGTAAGCAGAACTCTGCCATCTTCACTTTATCCTGTGAGGTGCTTTGGTCACACAAGTCCATCAACTACTTGTAGTCTTGGAAAGGCATTGTGCCTCTTTGTGCCAAAGTATTTATTTATAATTGAAGCCATTGGTTCCTCAGATAGAGAGCATAAGATTTGGCTGGTGCTCTACATTGTAGCCTCCATGGATAAGCTGGTCATGTATGCCAGCTGAGTCTCTTTCTCTTGTAGCTACCTCCTTAGGATTTCATTCTCATTTTCAAGTTGGCTCCTTTTGATGGATTCTCGATCTTTGAGAGCGCTCAATTATCTACCCATTTCCCTGATTTTGTTTTCCATATGGCCAACATCCTCAACCCCTTTGGATTTTGCTATCTGCATCCACCTGTGTGTCCTCACTCTTTCTTTCTCTACTTCGAAAAATAGTGGAATTGAAAATTTCTCTGGGATTATTCTGCCTCCCTCAAGTAGATTGTGATAGGAGGAAAGACTAGGCTGGGGGTCAGGTTCTTGTAGTTATTTTTCTTCCCCCTTCATCTCTGGCTATCCTTCTATCCTTTCCTCAAGCTTGTGGGTCTCCTGTAGTCTAGACAATGTCTCCTGTAGGACTGTCTCAACCCCTTGTAGGTCTGGCTTTGGGTCCTGTAGTACTACCTTTCCCTTCCATGTAGAAGACCTTGGAGTCCCCCTTTCATGTGTGATTGGTGTCTTCGAAGGAGATTCTTTCCCCTTGGTAGATGGTGAATCTTCAATGGTAATGGGAACTTTTGAAGAGGGTTGTGATTTCCCTGTTTTAATCCTTGTGCTCTTCCTTTCCTTGAAATACATGGAGGTCTATCTTTTCCTCTTTTGCTTTGGCTTGACTGGTGTACTGAGGGTAGTAAGGGTAGCTACTACCTCCCTTTCCAAAGTCTCAAGGGACTCTTCTCCTTGTTATTCCTTCTGTACCTCTTTTCCTCCTTCTTTTGTCTCTTTTTCTATCTCTTCTTGCTCTATTTATTTTAATCTCTCCTCCTTTATTTCAGTTCCTTCCTCCTTCCTTTCTTTTTCTACTATGTCACCCCTAGCTCCACCTTCTCTCCCTTGTTTTTCTTCCTCGTCACTACCATTAGGGTTGACATCATAGGTTAAGACCTTTATGTCATCCTCAGCTGTCATGTTTTGGAAAACTTCCCATGCTATAGGGAGTGTAAAGGTATGGGGGTCTTTTTCTACCAGGATTTTAATTAAGCCATGGTGAGATAGCTACTTTGAATTTCCTACTTGTACCTTGGTGCTAGAGTCAATGAGGGACTACAAGAGGAAGTAAGGGATACTGAGCTTTTGAGGTGCTAGAGTGTCCATGCCATACCTTAATTCTTGGAGGATTCTAAAGTGAACCATAAATGATGCTATACCTCCCCTCATAGGGAATATCTTTGATTATTTGATATCTAAACTCATCCTAGGGATATCGTATGCTAGCCCTTCTAATGCCATTTTTATCTTCAACAAGGGTTTCATTATTTTGGAAAAAGTTCTTCTTGGCAGCCTGGACAATAGGTTTCTCATATTTACTCCAAGGCAACCCAAGAGGAAGGGTGGTGACCCCATAAATAAATTTAGGGGTTATATCCATGGAAATACCTCTAATGGTGATAGCGGCATGACTTCTTGTGTGAGGAAATAGAGAGAGAGAAAACTCTTAGGCAATTTCCTCATCAAACCCTTGAAATTTCTCAAAGAAATTCATCCAGTTTACCCATGTGAAGATGTCCACCACTTGAGGATGTGCATGGAGCCTAGTGGAGTTAGCGGGCTCCTTTCTCATAAACCCTCTTGTCATATTGTTTATACTCTTTTGTAAAACAAAATACGGAGGTGGAGACAAAGATTTTTTAGAAAAACAGAGAAACAAAGGAGATTGTGTTTTTTTTTTTTAAATAAGTAGATTTTTTTTATATGTATTTTCTCCTCTCCTAAAGACTTATTCCCTCATAAAATTGAGACCACTTCTTTCATATATTGATATTCAACAAGGGGCATGCATGAAACCTACCTCTTCAAACCAAAAATTGTGCTAAAAATCATGTTTTCTCCCTTCAAAACGACTCACTGCCCATCCTGTAGAAGGTTGTTGTCCCTCCTGTAGATTTCCTGTAGGTGCCCCTAAAGAAAACCTATAGGTGCTCCTGTAGAAAACACTGAGAGCAATAAAATTGGAGATATTGATGGAGGATGGTGGTTACAAGGCTGTGGAGGCACAAGGAGACTTCTGTAGCTGAGTTACAAGGAGAGAATGAAGGAAAAGGTGGTGAGAATGCTCAGGGAGGAGTACTTATTAACCTTTATGGACATTTTCGGTGATGAGTGCTGAGCTGGCAAGGTATACATTGGCCATATTCCAACCATTGGTCCCCACCTACTTGTTCATCATGGTCCCTCCTCATAATCATCCGTCATTATTGCATCAGAGTTCACACATCCTCCATTATGAATAAGCAGGTGGGGACTGTGCACACGTGTGGGTGACATCTCGGATGAGTGGAGACAACTAGATGAAGGTGGCCAAGTTAACTGGCCACCTTTCCCTTATTCAACCTCAACTATCTCATTGCTTTTGCATGACTTCTAATTACACGAATGCAAATAGAGGCATGACTTAGTTACTTACCTGTGATCCGAGTGTATTTATTGTGAGGTGTTGTGGCTTTCTCTGCTGCATGCCTTTATTTCCCTTTTTGCATGTTGTGTCTAGTTGTTGATGTGTGGTTGTGTGCTTGTGTAGGTTCTTCTTTGGCTGGATCTGAGCTTCAAGTGTCTTTTCAGCCTTCATGTTTGCACTCTCTTGCTATTGGTGCTAGAATTCTATGGGATCATCTCCTACAGGAATTCCTACAGGAGCTCCTATAGCTGCTTCTCCCCTTGAAACTCCAGCTTCTTCCTATGCTTGGAGCTTGAGGATGATGCTAGAGGTGTATATAAATATGGAGAGGTAGTAGGTAGGCTTCACGTGAGTTTGATGGTGCTTTTTCCTCTCATTTTGTTTTAACTAAAAAACTAATTTTCTGTGTTTTTCTTGGACAAGAAAAGAAATGGTGCTTAGCTGTGTGATGCAGGCTTGGAGATGATAGCAAGGAGGCTTGAAGGTGGTAAGTGGGATGATAAATTCCTCATGAAGCTCTCTTGGTCCCTCAAATTTCCTTCTGTATATATTTTTGGCTCTATGTAATTGGTATAGGAGCCCCCTGTAGAAAACATAGTTTTGAAAAAAAAGTACAGTGGGGTGAAAGAAATGATAAAAATGATGGAGGAAGGTGTGGGGAAGATCAGGTGGGTGCTTGTATGAATTTCAAGGTCATGTTGGCACCTTCTTCTGCTCCCTATAGTCCTCCTGCAAACCTTCAATGCAAAAAAAAAAAATCATTTTCTTCCTCCTTTTTCTCTTTTTTCTTTTTTTTGTGGGAAACAACTACGGTGCCTCAGAGAGGTTTTCACCCTAATTTCCTGCCCTAGGTGCCTAGGGATCTTATTCTTTCTTCCTCTTTTTTTTTTTGATATCACTGGGTCACTTCAAAGAGGTTTTCAACCCAATGATGGGATTGAAGCGCCTCATGGAGGTTTTCACTTGAGTCCTTATTTTTTCTCTCTTTTCCTTAGTGAGTGGGTGAAGTGGAAGCTAAGACATGATCCACTACCATCACTATTTTATTCAAATCCTCAATGAAATCTCGCTTGGAGAGGGGTTTCTTGTAGACCTTCAACCGATATTGAATGACAAGCATGGGGATGGCTTCATCATCAATGGTTCTAATCAGAACTGAACCATTGTCATTACATTTCTCCATAGTGTAGGGTCCCAACCATCTTGTCCTCCATTTGCCTTTGAAATCCTTGTATCTTGAATCATAGAGTAGTGCCCAATCTCCCTCTTGGAATTGCTTCTCCTTGATATTTTTGTCATGCCATATATTTCTCTGAAGTTGAACTACCTTTCTATGGAGAAGGGCTTGCATTCTATATTCATCCAATCCATTGAGCTGAAGTAATATCTCCTTCTGTGCATGGTTAAGGTCTAGGTCTAATTGATCTACCATCCTTAGGGTATTGAATTCAAACTCTATTGACAACAAAGCCTTCTTCCCATAGACCAGTTCATAGGGTGTGAACCCGGTGGTAGTCTTCCATGTTGTGTTGTAGGCCCAAGTGGCCTCAACTAATCTATCCACCCAGTCTCTTCTACTGCTGCTCACTACCTTGGTTAGTATCCCTTCCAAAGCTCTATTAGTGACCTCCACTTGCCCATTTGCTTGTGGATGGTAAGGGGTGGAAGTTCTATGCTTGATCTTATGATGTGTGAGCAGGTCTTCGATCAGGCTGGATGTGAACTGTCTGCCTTATTCAGTGACCAACTCTCTTGGATACCTAAACTTGTAAAATATATTTTCTCTCAAAAAATCAGCTACTTTTTCCTCTGTCATTGCTTTGATTGCTTTTGTCTCTACCCACTTTTCCAGGTAGTCAGTGCACACAATGATGTATTGCTTCTGCTTTGAAGGGGGGTTGATAGGCCCGAAAAATTCCATGCCCCAGTTTTCAAATGGCTCAAAGGTCACTTGAGGTTGCATGGGGATTTCATCCCTTGGAATGGGTTTACCCATCCTATGACACAGATCACACTAGCTCGTGTGGCTTCTCACATCCTAATGAAGAGTGGGCCAGTAATAGCCTGCTTGCAATATCCTGAAGGATGTTCTTTTTGCTTAAAAATGACATCCACAACGCCCATCATGATAGGTCAGGAGGATTTCAAAGGCTTCCTCCTCCCTGACACATCTTCTCAAGATCTGATCTGGGCCATTTTTGAAGAGATTGCCTCCAAACTAGGTGAAATGGGCACTTTTTCTTATTATCTTTCTCTTCTCTTTTGAGGACAGGTGTTGCAGGAACTGTGCTAAAACCATGTAGTTTTCTATATCATCAAACCATGGAGAGAGTACGGATATAGAAAATAGATTTTCATTTGGAATTTGGTCATCCACCATTCGTTCTTCACCTGCAGGAAAATTCACTGCAGACAAAAAGTCGGCAACAACATTCTCTTTACCAGGGTTATCAATAAATGTCAAATCAAACTGTTGCAGTAAAAGCAACAATCTAATAATGCAAGCATTTACATCTGGTTTGTTCATTAAATATCTAATTGTAGCATGATCAGTGTGCACAAAGGTTTGATAACCTGTGATATAATGGCTGAATTTGTTTATGGAATGCACGATAGCTAGGAGTTCCTTCTGAGTCACTATATAGTTTAACTTTGACTTTCACATGTTCTTTATTATAAGTTATATGGCATAAGGTAAAGTTTTGTCAACTTGTACTAAGGCTGCTCCTATCACTTTGTTCGAGCCATCTGTATGAATGTGAAATGGCAGGGCCTAGTTTTGGCCTCCGAGAATTGTGGCAGTCACTAGCTTCCTATTCAAAGTATCTAAGGCTTCTTGACAGTTTTCTGACCATACAAACTCAACATCTTTGCCTAGGAGGCCAAACAATGGAGAGGCTAGCTTGCTAAAATATTTAGTGAATCTCCTGTAATATCCAACTAAGCCTAAGAAACCTCTAACATCTCTCACCTTTTGAGGAGGTGGGACCGTTTGGATGATGGCAATTTTGTTGGGGTCCACCTATAGGATGACCTAACACGATCCCTTCAGTCATAAAAGATTCACATTTTTTTGGACTGAGGGATAGGTTCATCTCAATACACTTGTATAGAACTTTCCCTAGGTTAGATAAATCTTCCTAAAAGTCAGAACCATATGGAGTAAAACCATCCATGTATAATTCTACTGCATCATGAACTAGTTTAGAAAATATACTAAATACCACTCTTTGGAAAGTGGCTGGAGCATTGCACAAACCAAAAGGAAGGACCTAGTAGGCAAAAGTACCCCAAGGACAAGTGAAAGTGGTCTTATCTTGGTCTTCTAGGATGATTTCTATCTAATTGTACCCACTAAACTCATCTACGAAAGAAAAAAACTTTTTCCCTGCCAAACTGTCTAACACTTAATCTATGAAAGGTAAAGGAAAATTGTCCTTTTTAGTGCCTTTTTTCAATTCCAGAAGTTGACACAAATTTTCCACTTACCATCTTTCTCTGGCACTATTACCAAAGGAGAGACCCATTCACTATTAGAGATGGGATAGATGAATCCAACATCAAGCAATTTCTCCAGTTCTTCCTTAACAATATCTCTAAGTGTTGGATTCATCATCCTTTGAGGTTGCCTGACTGGTTTGCAATATTTCTTGATGTAAATATCATGAGTACATGCTGAAGGGTGCACTTTGTTCATCTCCTTATGACTCCAGGGCATCTAGACGTTTTCTTAGCAGGCTGCATAACTCCTTCTCTTGGGAAGTAGATAGGGATGGATTGATTTTCAATGTTCTTTCTGGGTCAAACTCTATATTTTTTACACGGGATGAAGTAGGAACGGCCACACGGAGATCAATTGAGGGGTTGTTTCGGTTTCTCTTACTATGTCTTCTAATGGTGATACACTACGAGATGGATTCTGAATCAAATTTTCAATCATATCATCCTCATCTTATAGTTTTCCCCCTATGGCAAATTCTAATGTACAAAGTGGTGCAGCATAAACTTCATCCTCATCCTCTTCCTCCAACCAGAGAGGTAGATCATGTTCTAGCAAGGGTTGGGTAGGAGGATATAGGATTAACTACTTGGACATGTGTCTATTATTTATGGTCATGTTCCCAGCTTGACAGCTGATGTAGGCATAGGCTATAGCCAACTAGGGTCTTCCCGGAATGAGAAGGTACCCAGTGAGCTTTGCCTTTGGTTGGAGAACTAAGAAATCAGTAGGGTACTCCCAAGAATTAATGGAGACCATCACATCTTCCACAATCCACTCAGGGGTCACTATGGAGCATTCTGCTAGCTATAGCACTGTTGTGGTCTTCCTCAAGGAGCCCAGAGATTAAGTTCGAGCGTTGTGTCCTTTGTCATCACATTAATAATAGCTTCCAGATATATCAAGGTATGTGGGACAATTGTGCCATTGATGTGGACATCAACTACTAGGCTTCTAGGGTCTAGATATTTTGGACATACTATCTTCCCGATCATCAGTTCAGATAGTTTTCCTATGACATTGATGGCTGGGGCATCTCCCTTGCACCTTCCTGGATGCCTAAAGCACTTCTATTTGATCAACCTATTATAGATAAGCACATATTTTATGGCTTGGAAGTGGTATCTTTACACATAAATGTTTCAATTCCCCCAGAAGTTAAGTCTCTTATGGGGTAGGCCAGACTGTCACAGATAGTCTCTCAAGAAAGGGTGGATGCTGGCTATTTGGGAGAACTTTCCCAGACCACAAGTTGATTTCTTGAATCTCCGCAGCATAATTTGGGCATGATGGTTCCCCACTATCAACTTGCTGAGCCTCTTTGTTATTTGGGTTTGTATTTGGTTGGATAGGCATTTTGGGTTGCCTTCACGAAGCAGAAGGTAATGGTTGTGGTTGGGCAGGTGGTGGAGGCATAAGAGTGGGAAGGGAGTTGTATTTGGGCCTCCACCCCTGATGAGATGCATTCCACTAAGGCTACGGTTGAGCATAGGATTGAAATGAATGGATGGCTGGTTGGGCATGATATTGATATATGAAGGAATAAGGATGTGGTGTGGATTAGGAAGGATGAGCAAGGGGACCCCAAGAAGGTATGGAGGGAACTTGGTTGGGTTTGTAGTATGCCTGAGATGTCCCTTGCATCCCTTAATAGTATGGTCTAGGTCCATGCAGCCTCCTTTGGTATAAGTAATAGATCTATTTAGTGGCTCCTTTGGCCCATTGGTATACAACTTTAAGACTTGGCAAAGAAGGGCACTTATTTGTAGGAAGATTTTCTTCACAGACTGAAAAACCTCTATAGAGTTCACCATTCATTCCTAGGATGCCTCTTGGTGCATCTAGGACAAAAAATGGCCAAAGGTCTCTCTGCTTCCTCTTTTTCTCTTTTGATATGTAAGGTGTCCATTTGCATGGAAAGAGTCTGCAACATCTCACTCTTGAAATCTTACAGCATGTTTCCAATTTCACCTTTAACAAATTAATTGGAACAAGAGGTACTAGTTATGGGTTGATCGCCCCTACCTTTCTTTCTGGCTGGTCTAGAATGGTTTCTAAAAAAAATCTTTATGTCCTCATAGGGTAGTTGGTAAATGTCTCCCATAGCCAATAGATGGGCGTTGTGTAGAAGGTCTTCCCAAATTCCATTGAGCAGGACCAACTTCAAACACTCAGGGTCAAGTGTACACCTGACCCTTTTGTAATTGAGCTGGAACCTTTCTTCATAGTTTTCCAGGGACTCATAACTTCCCATGGTCATTTGGAAGAGTTCTTCTTTAGTATCTGTTGACCTACAATAGTCTCAATACTTGTTGTTAAAGGTCTGCTAGATCTGAGCGCAACTTGTGATGCTATTTCCAGGTAACCTCATAAACCAGTGCAATGCTGCATCCTTGAGAGTAGAAGGGAACAATCTCAAATTTTTCTCACCTTCTACATAGTCATAAGTTCTAAAGATGACATAAAACTCAAACAAGAAGTTTTCAGGATCTTCTGTAGTCAGACCATGGAAGTGAGGTAGGGCTGAAGGGATTATATTCTTCATTTTGGTGTCCCCATTGGTCTCCCGAATGGGAAAGGTACCCTCTATTCTCTCTCCATTTCCCCTAGCATTCCTGTTTTCAGCCATTGGTTTCAGAGGAATGTTTTCTTCTTCTTCTTCCCCTATAGGTTCTTCAAATATGTCTAGCTATTCACCTAAGGGTTCTTATTGATTGCAGCCACCAAAGAAGAAAGAAGGTTGGTTGTGTGAAGCAGTGGGGGCATTGGGAAATTTTTTTCCTGAGTTATCTCTATTCCTACAAGGCATGAAAGGAAATCTTTTTGGTTGGTTTTTCATTTTCCCCACACTGATAATACTTGTAGAAACTGAAATTGTGATTTGACCAAAACAAATTGCAACTAGCTGAAATGAACTTTTCGAAATGGAAATTTGCAGAATTGAAAAGGAAAGGAAGGAAATGTAGAGCTTGAAAGAAAAGAAATGACTAGTCTACTTTTTCCAAAATGAAATTTGCAGAAGTGGAAAGGAAAGCAAAGAAATGCAGAACTTGAAAGAAAATAAATGAATAGTCTACTTTTGCTAAAATAAACTATTAGCAAAATGTGGCAATAGGAAATAGAAGAAAGCAGTAATCACATAATACTCTGATGCTTCTTCGGCAATAGAACCAAAATGTGGTGAGAGCTAGTATTGCAGCAAGAATTCTTCAACTCCAGGGCTGCCAACTTTACTTTTATCAACCGGTAGTTCATAACAAACTTGGAAGCATCGGTGCTGTATGCACAAGTACTAGCTCTTGCTATAGGTTGTCGCTTGGTCAGCTGGCGCAAGATCACTAGGAGCTCAAGCCAACTTCCATAGATCTCAGAAGAAGCTCTATGTGTGATGAAAGAAAAGAAAGATTACTCTACAAAAGCTATTCTAATTGCAGAAAGGAAAAATACTGGAATGTAAAGCAAGACCTAGGAAACCCGAATTAACAAGCTATTTCTACTTTTGCAAAAAACACTAGGAAAACCATGAAGAAATTCCATTATCTACTTAAGAAAGCAGAAAACATCTAACCATGCTATTTCTGAAAGTAAATAAGAAAAAAACATATTTTTGGATTTTTATGTGTTTTTATGTGAATTTGAGATGCATTTAATTTATTGTGTGTGAGTGTGGAAGTGAACAGGTGGCATCAAAGGGTTGTTTTGGAGCTTGGGAGAATGGAAGATGGTATGGATGGGTCCTAGGAGGTCTTAGGTGGCCTTATAGAGGCTTTTCCCACACTCAGCCTTCAAAATAAAGCCTACAGGAAAAACTACAGGACGACACAAGGAAACTATAGGAGGAAAATAGGGAAACTACAGGAGCCCTATAGGAGGAGGCCGAGAAAAACTTCCTCTATTTTGAGTGTGTGAGAGTGGGTGAAAAATGTGGATGAAGGTTGGAAGTAGTTTTTAGGGCACCTATGGTCTAAGATGAACCACTAGGAGAGAGAAAGATGATTGGATTTGCTCAAGGAGAGAGGAAAAAGTTTTATGAAAAATGCTGGAAACTAAGGTAGAATTGAGGTGAGATTTGGGAGACCTATAGGGCATGGATCAGATGGAGGGTGTGGTTGCTGATAAGCTGGCCTACTACTAGAAGAGATCTACTACATAGAAACTGACAATCATCCAAGGAAATCAAGCGACAAGTGAAATGAATGCATTTAGGAAAAACATAGTTTTGCATAAAAATGTTCTAAACTTTGATCTATGAAAGGAAATGATGAGAAATATTGTAGGAAAGGAAAGCATGAAAGAAGAATATTGCAAATAAGGAAGTGATCATGATGAAGAAGATATAAAGAAAAGTGAAGCTGGACTATTAATGTACTAAAAATCTGCAAACACTAGAAGTCCTATGAAGGAGGAAAATCTGTGTGTTTGGGGCAGCAAGAGAGTCTTTGCCTCAAATCATGGTCCCAGAGGAAGGAAGAGAGGCCAAGGCACGATTGCTAGCCTTTTGAATATTTTCTGATCATTTCTTAACCCTCTACGGAAAGCAAAAATGGAAGAAAACTACTAAATCATCAAAAGCAACCTATTCTTAACCATAAAAGAAATACATCTAATAGAAAATTAATCTACAAGCTGAAGTAAAGCATACAAAATACAAGTAAAGAGGAGCTTGGCTACCTGGATTGGGCCCTAACCCAAGATCTTGAACCCTCTAAGGTAACTTAGTGCTAGCTCAAAAAGGATTCCATCTTTATTATAAAAAAATTGCAAGTTTACATGAAACTGTCACACAAAAATAAGCTTGAAATTTGAGCAAAGTTTACATAAGAAAAAGAATCTGACCCTAGTGAAGCCCTAGGCCTCTCTACTTATACATCTAAAGCTACCAACAAATTCCTTAAAATCAGGGAGGCTTGACTCCCAAAACTCGAGATAATTATCAGTCATCCTCCACTTGCTCAGCTACCTTCTAGTGCATGATTTGGCTGCATGTACTTCGAGCTGAGAGAAGGGGAATTCAAGGTGAGGAGTAATAAATGAGGGGAATTCCATCCTATAATTCCTCTCCTCTATCTACTTTGAGTTATTGCTGCCATTTGACCACTAGATCCTTGACTTTGACCTAAAAATCCATCAATAATCTACATTAAATACATGTTAGATCACATGGCATCAAAACTAATTCAACTCACCCTATAAGCATAAATATAATCAGAAAATCATACAATAAGCGAAGAGAATGGTTTATTTGACTAGGTTAGTAGGTAAAATGAGCCCATATAATTACCCATTTATGAGGCTCATCAGTAACAGTGTTTCGTGCCTAGCCGTGCCATTTCTAGATAGCCATGGAGTGATGGGGTTCTCATGTTTTGGTTCATCTGGATTTCTAAATGGATTCAAAGCTTAGTGAGGTGGATCTCCAATATGATAGAGCACATGGTAAAGCCAAATTTTTTGTTGCCTTGGTGGGCCTTCGAATCCTTGTTGATGAATGGAAAGATATACGATAAATCCAAGAGGTGGTTTCGTCTTCATTGGGTCTAGTAATCTTGGGTGTGGGACACGAAGTAAAGCCTAGAGAGTAGGTCTCAGTTTAGGGCCTAGTGATCTAGGTTTGGATTGCAATAAAGACTGAGAGAATTGGAGAGAGGAAAATTCGTCACAGTGAAGGTGGAGAGAACCAGTGGCATCCATGATTGTTTGGCCTAGTGATCAAGTGGAGATAATGGTAAATCCTGTTATGATGCATTGATTGTGTTGGCGTAGTGATTCACGATGGATTACGATAATTCCTAGTTATTATTGATTAGGATGAGGTGGTTTAGCCTTGATATGCACTGGTTGTTTCTTTTGATTTGAGTCCCACATTCATGTTTGGAATATGGCACAGGGGTGAATGGGTGAAGAAAGATTTGAATCAACCATTCTCTAGTCAGTTTATTGGATTCATTATTGAGAAATTCATTTCCTTGATTTTCATGTGTAAATGTATAAATGTATATGTGGATTTTGATGGTTGATATGTCTATTCCTATTATGTTGGTTATATTTCTATTTTATGACAACATCTATATATGTCTCTCAACATGTTTTTACTGTACATGAATGAATAATGTGTCTATGACCTAATAGATGATAATGGAGAAAATGACATGAGGGAACAATGGTTCATAGCAATTCATAACTAAGTATGAGATCCCTACACTTAATTATGGTGTTTACACCTATAGGTTACACGTTGATAACTTCTTTGATGAAATTTTTGTCATGGCTAGTAGGGGTCCCATTATGGACTTGTTCAACTTCTTTATTTTGCATCATTTTTTCCTTGTATTTTTACTGATTTCAAGCTATCACTCCATTTTGGGCAGTAGTCTAGGTTGTAGCTTGAAAACCTAGCCTAAATCCTAGGGTCATTGGCACAATACTGGAAATTTTCATCTCCAATCTCTGGAAAGCAAGCCTGTGAAAGTGATTTTGGGTTGTTGGTCACTCCCTTGCCCATAAAATGTTAGTTACTATGGCCTAAGAGATCGAGAATAGTAGTGGTACCTAGGGATAGGCTACTTTAGTGGTTGACTAGTTTCCTAAGGGTTCTATTGATGATGTTGGATGATTTTGTGTGATGTTCCCCCGATTCCACTTCCTTAAGGTCAAATAGGAGGTCAAATCTAATCATAGTAACCTCTCATCTCATGTTTAACTTAGTTGGCATGGTTACTTGGGTGGATGTGGGAGGAGGGTGTTATAGAGTGGTGCCAAAGCATGGTTTAACTCTCGAATTGGATGGACGATTTGTGTTGGTCATGCATGCATGTCAGTTGCATGTGTGTCTCTTAAACTTTCATTTCATGTGCTTTTTACATTGTCTTGATGATTGATCATGGTTGTAGTATGGTTGTTATGGAGAATTTGATATTTATTTTGTGAAATATATTTTTCATGAGTATGTGACTAATTGCATATCGATTATATGTCTCTTTCATGTTGATTTTATGTCACGTACTTACATCCTTGTATGTTGGGTTACAATCTTGAATATTTTGACTACATGTATCAGTCTTGTAGGTTGATTACAAGAATTGATCGTCAATGCTAGACTACATGTGTTTATGCGTATGTGTAGTTTATTTCTCACTCCTTATGCATGTGGTAGTGTGTAAAATGGAGTAATGGTTGTTGTCATGCATGAGTTCATAGCATGCATTGTTGATATGGCCTTGCATTGATGACTCGACCCTAGCTAGAGTGATTTTTATGTGTCAATACATTTATTTATGTATGTCTATATGATGTTATGATTATGTTATACATGTATCATGTTGATTTGGTAATATTTTAGACAAGGTATCCTCCCCGAGCTATACCAAGGCACATCAGTTTATTGTGATTTGGTTTATTTTACATATTATCCATTGCAGGAAGAAAGGTCAAATGGCTAGCAAGATGGTTGACTACAAAGACTCTCCCTATGAATCTAAAGAGAAATATGGCATTGGGAAGTCTTCCAATTTGATAGTTACATCGAGAAGTTTGAAGGAAGAGATAAGGAGTTGTAAGGAAGATAATGACAGGATCATAGAGACACAAGAGAAGGAAGTAGAGGTTAATGCTATACTTCTTTAGAGTTTGTCAGAATTGCAACAATAAGGACTACTTCAGATCAGCCATGGACATGCAAATAAAAGTAATGGGACATATGACAACAGGTCTCCTGGTAGACACTGGTTGGATAGATGCCATACAATGATATATGTTAAGTTGATGGACACTGCAGATAGGAGGGGTGATGAGTACAGGTACTATTATAGTTCTAATTCTGATAAAAATCATGATTGTCATTGCTATCATCCTTATAGGAGGAATGATAGGGGATAGTTTTGAGGTGAATTAAGGAAAGAAAAACCACCTACCTTTGATGGAGATATGAAGAAGTTGGAAGATGAGGAGGCTTGGATGCTTTAGATGAAAAAATTTGTTGGGACGCATAATTACACTGAGAACATGACAACTAGAGTATCAATCTTCAGCTTGAAAGGCAAAGCATACATTTGGTGGGAAGATGTTAAGTGAGTCTGAGACATCAAGACGAATGACTTGAGTTGGCGGGAATTGAAGAGAATTTTCAAGAATAAGTACTTGTTAGAAAGGTACTATAACATTAAGGCTAAGGAATTCTACAAGCTAAAGACGGGATCAATGATAGATGAAGAGTACACGACTAATTTTCTAGAGCTATTGAGGTATGCACCGTATCTCACTAATGATAAGGCTAAAGTTTAGATATTTGTCAGTGATTTTCCATTAGCATTTAGAGATCAAATTGAGTATGTTGAGCCTCGATCACTTGAGAAGGTCATTGGGAAATTCAAACATTGGTATGAGAAACCAAAGTGTAAGAATGAATCTCAACATGGACTAAAAGGAAAGGACAAGGGTAAAGTTAAATGGAAGCCTAAGAGGGCAAGGCCTTCACTTGCATATGAGAAAGAGATTGTGGCACCCAAAAAGTTATTTAATGTACCTAGATAAGGACATGAATCACATCAACAAAAGCAACATAGAGGTGAGGGCACTGGTCGATTAGAGTGTTGGAAATGCGGTCAAGAGAACCTTAAAAGAGATTTTCCAAAGAATTATGGTGGTAGGCCTCAGATATATATTGCATAGGAGGTGCAAACAATTGGGGATGTTGGTTAGAGTATTCCACTTATCTATGCGGAAGTGGACAACAGGCACGTAGAACACCAAGCATCTATCATTGAGATGGATGGTAAGCTTTGTGATCAAGTTATTTCTATTTTTATTGACCCTGGATCTAATTATAGCTATGTTAGTGGAGACTTTTTGGACAACTGTGGTTTGAGTAAGGAATTGCATGCAGAGTCCTGGTTAGTGAAGTTTGCTATGGGTACAAAGAAGCGAGTTCACCATTGGGTAAGAACTTGTGCATTTGATTTGAATGGTATGCCTACCACAACACATCTAAATGTACTACCATTAGGATCATAGAATGTGTTATTAGGCATGGATTGGTTGTATATTCATAAAACCAAGGTAGGATGTTTTGATAAAGCTATTGAGTGTGTTGATGACAATGGAGAAATAAGAGTCTTACAAGGTAACAAGAAGGCCACATCAGTTAGGATGGTAAAGACTATGCAAGTGAAGTGTAGCCATAGGAAATGGTGTATGCCATTTGTAGTACAAATTTCTAGTGATAAGGAAAAGGAGGTTGAGGATGAAGATTTGTCGAACAAGTACCCAATTTTGTGGCAGTTTTAGGATGCATTTCCTGAAGGTAGTACATAGTTTCCACGATACATGGAGGTAGCATTTTTTATTGAGTTAGTGCGAGGGGAATCTCAAACATCGAAAGAAACTTGCAGGATGAGCACACCTGAGTTGGTTGAGTTAAAGTTGTAGTTGAAGGAAATGTTAGATAAGGGATACATTAGGCCATGTGTATCACCTTCGGTCACACTAGTCTTGTTTGTGAAGAAGAAATATGTACTCTCAGATGATGCATTGATCAAAGACACTTGAACAAAGTGAATATCAAGAATAGGTACCCTTTATTGGGAATTGATGACTTGTTTAATCAACTGAAGGGATCAGCATTGTTCCTGAAGATTGACTTGAGATTTGGATACCATCAAGTACACATCAAAGAGCAGGACATTTACAAGAATGCATTCAGGACTAGGTATGGGCATTATGAGTTTGTTGTTGTCCCATTTGGCTTAAATAATTTCCAACTACATTCATGTGCTTGATGTATAGTGTGTTGCATCCATATTTGGGTAAGTTTGTTATTCTGTTCATTGACGATATACTGGTATATTCTAAAAATGAGGAAGATAATGCTGAGAATTTAGCATCAGTGTTGAGGTTAATGGGGGAGCATCAATTGTATGCTAAGCTCAACAAGTGTAGCTCCTTTCAAAGTGAGGTAGATTACTTGGGATTTGTTCTCTCCAAGGGGGGAATTGCAATAGATCCAGAGAAGATAAGAGCCATTATGGAGTGGGTAGCTTCTAAGAGTGTGGATGACGTGAGATCTTTCGTGGGTATCACAGGATGTTATAGGATGTTCATCAATAACTTCTCACAAACTTCTTATTCCATTACATCATTGCAAAGGAAAGGTAAGAATTCGAATGGACAAACGAATGTGAGGCTAGCTTTGAGCAACTTAAGAAGTTGTTAACACATGCACTAGTGTTACAGATTGTAGATCCAGATAAAGAGTTTTTCGTATGCACAAATGTTTGCAAGAGAGGACATGGTGGAGTCCTTATGTAGGATGGATAGGAGGTATGCTATGTGTCCTTGAAACTAAATGAGCACAAATAGAAGTACCCGACGCATGATCTTGAGTTACCTGTGATTATACATGCATTGAAGGTGTGGAGACACTATATTCTTGGTAGTAGGTTTGGACTTATGAGTGATCATATTGGGTTGAGGTATTTGTTTGACCAATTGAATTTGAATGCCAGGCAGGCTAGATGGTTGGCCATAATAAGCGAGTTTGATTTCAATTTCAGGTACAACAAAATAAAGAGAATAGGGTGGTATATGTTCTCAGCATATGGGTACAGGTACATCACTTGGAAGCTATGAGCTCCTATGGGACAAACATACATGATAGGATCTTGCCGGTAGGTTAGCAAGATGTCAAGTATATGGAGATTGTGAACAGGTTACAATAGGGTGCTAGTAGAGGTACAAGTGATATAGTTACAGGTACAAGTGAAGGTATAGGTACATGTAGTGGTACACATACAAGTGGCATTACGGGTACAAACATAGGTATTGGTACAGATATAGGCGCGAATGCACATGGTATGGACTATTATCTTACAACAAAGAGATTGGTTAGGCTCTAAGACAAAATATATGTACCAGATAATAATAATCTTAAGAAGGTGATCTTGAGGGACTTTCGTGAGAAACTTCATTCAGGTCACCCAAGTTATCAAAAGACACTAACAAGGATGAAGAGATTTTACTATTGGTGGAATTTGAAGAGGGATGTAGGAGAGTTTGTGGAAAGGTGTTTTGAATGTCAGCGAGTGAAAGTAGAGTGTAAACATCCAGGTGGACTGCTACAGGTGATTTCAATTCGTGAATGGAAATGGGAGGTTATGTCCATGCATTTCATCACAGGGTTTCTGAGGACAGTGAAACAACATGATTCCATCATGGTCATTTTGGACAAATTAACAAAGGTTTCACACTTCATTCTGGTGAATTTTACATTCTCAAGTAGAGATGTGGCATAGGTATTCATGAGAGACATGGATCAACTGTATGTTGTTTTGAAGAAGATTTTTTTAGACAAGGACGAAAAGGTCACTTCCAAGTTTTGGAAGGAGTTATTTGCAGGCTTAGGCATAGATTTGGCCTTCAGTACAACTTATCCTACAGATATATGGAGAGATAGAAAGCATCACCATGATATTAGAGGACATGTTGAGGACATATGTGATGCATCAAGAGAGGAAGTAGGAAGAGTATCTCCCTTTGGTAGAGTATCAGTTGGAGTGATCCTGTTAGAAGGGTAATGTTTGGAACAAATATGTTGGTGGTCATGGAGCAAGAAATGCAGGTGATCAAGAAGAATATAAAGGTATAATAGGATAAAAATAATATTTATGCAGATAGGAATAGGTTGTTCAAGGATTTATAGGTCATGGAACAAGTGTGCTTGCCCATCAAACCAAAAAAGAGCTCCATGCGGATCAGATCATGTGCCAAGTTGGCACTGCAATTTTGTGGACCCTTCAGTATCATTGAGAGAATGGTGCGAGTAGCCTATCAACTTGTATTGCCTCCCACAATGAAAGTCCATGATTTTTTCCATGTATCTTTGCATAAGAAGTATTTTATGGATGTTGATCATATGATTAACTAGTCTATATTGAAGGTGGAACCAGATGGATAATTCCAGCTAGAGCCTCATTGGATGTTATAGAAAAAGGTGCTCACGCTCCATAATCAAGAAATTGAGCAATTAAAGTGCGGTGGAAGAAATTTTGGCTTGATGAAGCTACAGGGGAGATGGCAGAAGATGCAAACTATGTATCCTTCCTTGTCTTTTGGTTGCAGTAAAGTAGGTTCGATATGGTGGTTTGGTATATGCTTTCATATGGTGGCTTAGTATATGCTTTGATATTGTGTTTTGGTATATGTTTTGATATGATGTTTTTGCTTTGATATGGTGTTTGGTATATGTTTTGATGTATATGATGTGGCATATGTTTTGGTATATATATATATATATATATATATATATATATTGTGATGTTGCTATATGTAGATATATATATGGATTTAAATACCACCATGAGGTATGGTATAAATCTCCACTATGCAGTATGTCTATTATGTCATTATGATTATGTTTTCATATTACTATTCTATCATGTGATTATGTTATCATGATCTTATGATGTCATGTGGATTGGCACTCAGTAGGATGATCATTGTAAATACTAAAATCAGTTGTGTTATAAAGCTCCACTATGCGCTATGTTATCATGCTGTCATGATGTTTTTCTGTTGGGCAGGTCTTTCATTGTAAATATGGAAATGAGCTATGTTATAAATATCCATGATTAATATTTTTTCTTTCAGCAGGTTTTTGAGGTATATGCATGATTGAACATCGAAGACGGTGTCCCCCGAGGGCGAGGGTTTTGTAACAGTGCTAGTGAAAATTCCATGTAATAAATGTTAAAAACAATAATCACGGTTGATGGGACACTTATCCCAAGCTCAATGATGGGAAAGACATCCTTGGGGGTGTTCATTTGGTTGTTTATGGCTAAGGAAATTGGTAAAGGAGAAGGTTAAGGCTTTAGAAAGGAAAAATCATATTTTTGGAACGACTTTTTATGACAATAATGGAAATTAGGATAAAAAGAAGGTGAAAGGTTATACGTTTCATGTGAGGAGGAAAATGAAGGAAAATAATGGAAAATGAAGAAAATAGAGGCCTCATTCATAAAAAAGCTTATGAGGATAAGTTGGCAGCCTTATGCCAATTGAGCTTTCCAGCTCTCTCATTATTCTCTCTCTCTCATACTCTTGAACACTTAGATTTTTCTTGGAGAATTTTGGCATTGGATCAAGAAAGGAAAATAAGGCAAGAGGAAAAAAAGATCAAGCAGGGAAATGTAGGATCAAGTAGCTACAACATACCTCATTGCAGGTATCAAATTGCATGTGTATTTTCCTTGCTATATTTGACATGCATGGTATCACATGTGGTTCTTTTATATCATGGTATGGGTTTTTCCAGGTGTAATAATGTTTTTGACCTAACCTTTCCATTTTCGTATAGGCATGGTGTGATTAGGTTCTCATGTTTTTGTTGAGATCGATTTCTAGATGGATTCAAAACTAAGTGTGGTGGGTCTCCAAAATGATAGAGTACATGGCCTAGTAACTACTGAGATGGATTATGCATTGTCGTAATCCAAATTTTGTGTTGCCTCAGTGAGCCTAGGAATCCTTGTCGATGAATGACAGGATATATGGTAAATACATGAGGTAGTTTTCTCTCCGTTGGGCCTAGTAATCCTAGTTTTGGGATATGCGGTAAAGCCTGGATAGTGGGTCTTGATTTAGGGCCTAATGATCTGGGTTTGTTTTGAGGTAAAGCCAGATATACTAGGAGACAGAAAAATTCCTCACATCATAGGTGGAGATATCCTGTGGCATCCATGATTGTTTGGCCTAATGATTGGGTGGAGATTAGGGTAAATCTTGCTATGATTTGTTCATTGTGTTGGTCTAGTGATCCAGTATGGATTATGGTAAAGGCTGGTTTCAATTGATGAGGGTGAGGTGGTTTAGCCTCAATATGCCCTCATTGGTTCTTTTGGTTTGAGTCCCACATTCATTCTTGGAATATGGAACGAGGGTGAATCACTGAAGGGAGATTTTGCTCAGCCATTTTATGGCAGGGTGGAACGTGCTAGTCCCATCTCTGGCCGTTTTATTGCATTCATTAATGAGAAATTCATTCCCTTTCTTTTCACGTGTAAATGGATCGATGTATATGTGGATTTGTATGTCTGATATGCTTATGGTAATTATGTACCTATTATGTTGGTTATATGTATGTTTTATGATAGAAACTATGTATGGCTCTCAACATGTTTTTACTTGTACATGAATGTATAATGTGTCTAGGACTTAATAGATAATAATGCAACAAATAACATCAGGGAAAAATGATTCATAATGATTCTTAGATATGTATGATATCCCTACACTTGATTTTTTTGTTTACACATGTAGGTTATGTTGTAGCATCCATTGTCCATTGTTATTTAAGTTTTATTTTTCAGTCTTATTACAAAATGGAAGAAAAATAAAAAAATTGAAAGAAATGGTTGATTTAATATTTTCAATGGTTTTGAAAGTGTCAATCCTGTGAGAAGATCTAAGTCATCTTATCAACAGGCCACAATTACAACAACAATCGCATCACTAACTAGAATGGGTTCATTTCGAAGATCAAATGTGATGGTGTATCAAACATAGTTTAAATTTGCTGAAGTCCGTGTTAATCTTAGTCGTCCATCGGAAGAGGCATATGCAGTCACAATATCAGGTCGGAAGGTGATTAATTTTCATCTTTTGGTCGGACCCGATAAATCATCAAATTTAGTTTTATTTCCTATCAAGTCCAGATATTACGTCGGCAAAGTCATCAGGTTCTGTATTTAATATCGATCCCAATAAGTCATTAAATTCAATTTTATGTCCTATTGGGTCCTAAGATCAGGCCGGCTAATCGTTGGGTTTAGTCTTTAATATCGGACCTGATGATTCATTAAATATAGTTTTTTGTCCTATCGGGTTCGTAAGGGAGTCAAGGTTCATTGTAAAGGTAGATGCGACAAGTTATATGAACCAACGTTAATTCTTTTAAAGTTTTGTGGGCCCTCCATCATTTAAATATCATATAAAGTTCAACAAGTACGATCAAGCGATAGTTTGATAAACACTTTGAGGTGCACTGCGGCGAAGCAATGAGCATGAAGGTTAATCAGAGCTCTACCTCCACAGTTGATCGTGATGCTAGCACAACTAACCGGAATGGGTGGCCAGAAATCATTGTAGGTGTTCAACTTCATTGATGCTATAACACACTCTTTAACCTCAGCAGTGCTCCAAAAGCCTTCTGCCCTTCATCCACTGCTTGGTTAAGGCTCAAGATACAGTTTCGAACAAGAATTACCAAAATTTGGTTATTTCCTGTTATTTTATGCTCTTTAGAATAATGTGTCTTTTACCCTCTATGTAATATTCTGTAATAGTTTTTACTTAGATAGTTATGAAAATAGTTAAATAGTTTGACAGTTTTGGAGACCACTGACTATTTCATTATGTATAAAAAGAGGGAAATTTAGAAAGAAATTGTTTGAATTTTGGAGAACTTCCATACTAGGCCAGTTAATTCCTGATACATCTGTTGATCTCTGTTATGTGTCATCTTATGTTTTCTTCCTTTAAGTATGGTAATGAAGCTGCGGGTATTAATTTTCTTATGTAAATGAAGTTAAAATTCCTTAAAAGAGTGCTCCTATACTTGAACTTCACACCTTTGTAATTCTTCTAAGTTACAAAAAGTAGTTTTTGTGCAAGGAAGCATATTATCTTTAACTTCTCCAAGTTTCACATATAGTAGATCCTGTGTAAAATAGCATATTGTCTATGACTTATTCAAGCTTTTTCTTCATTCATCATTTATATTCAACAATCAAATGGCATTCTAATATTTCCTTGTAACCTAAGTATTAAGGGTTAAAAACCAAGTCTCCAAGGTCCTTCATTTGAGAACACAACATATAATAATTGACAAACAAGTGGCAATAAGTATGAACATTAATGTCTTAAGCACAATTCCTACATAGCTAGGAAATTTGTTTCTTAAGGTACAACATTAATTCGCATAGTTTCCAGGGAGAGAAGACAAGAACACTTTTCCTTGGGTCAATAGTTTCCTTTGGTTGTTCAGTGACAAGGAAATTTTTGGCTATTTTGGATAAAACAAATAACTTTGGCTCTAAGAAGACCCTGTACAAGATCACACACCTCAGAACAGAAGGTTCGCGCCCTTTTAGATCCTAAAAGGCTAGTTTCTAAGAAGGTTGGAAGGTCTAAAACCCCACTTACACCAATTCTTACGTTGTTTGCATCATGTAGCAACTCACCAAAACATTCATCTGATCAAGAGTCACCTTTTTCACCATCTTCATTTCAAGAACCTAACTGTCAACAGGAATATTTAGAGTGTTACTTTTCCATTATCTGCTATAATTTTTCAGCTTGAACCTATAACTAAATTACCACCTCTGCACACTCCATTTACCCCTCAGTTAAGTTCCACATCTATTGGTAATCAAGGTTCAATAAATTCAAGAGAAAACATGGTAGTTCCTACATTCTTAACGAATAGGTATGAACCTCTTCAACTGCCACAACCGTTGAATCAAATGTCACAATAATGCCTCAAGATTATTCCTCATTTTACAGTGGAAGATGAGCAAACAACAAAGAATCATGTATCAATATTTTGTAATTTACAGAAAACCTAAATGATGAACATTTATATGTTGTTCTAAGACTTTTTGTTCAATCATTGGATGGATAAGCAAGGAAATGGTTTAAAGGGCTTCCCAATAACTCTATTCCTTCTTAGGAAGAGATGGAATGTCTAATCACCCAATGATGGGGAGAAAAAAGAGAGCATCGGTATTCACTAACAGAGTTTGACGCTATAAAGAAGAAATTTTATGAAACTATAGTTGAATTTATCAAAAGATTTAATAAATTGTATAGTAGTCTTCTAGTGGGGATTAATCCCCCTCCTGTTGGTGCAAAAGTAACTTTTGCATGGGATTTTGAGTCAAATTATAGATTCACATTAAGGGAAAGAAGATCTCCAACACTTGATCAGATCCAAACAAATGCATTAGAGACAGAAGAAAATATGGTGGCTACAGGAAAAGCACCAGAGACACAACCTATCCAAGACAAGGTAAAGGCAAAGATAGAATCCTCTTAAAGTCAAACATTAGAGGATATGAGTAATGTAATTAAAACTTTGTCAAATAAATTGAATAAGTTAGAGTTGGAAAATAAGAATTCTCACAGACAAACACAATATAATACAAACTTTAATCCCTAATATAGAAGACAACCTTTGCAAATCTTGTAAAAGGAGAGAAAAGATCAATATCAGATTAAAGCACCATTGTATATAGAGGCAGATCCTGGTGAAGTACTAGGGCACCCTAGGGACCATGAAAATCAAATTTCTACATTATATGCAGTAGACGAAGATGAACTTGGTGTTGAAGGAGAAGAGTATGAATATGCTGAAATAGATGTCATTTATGATGAAAATAAAATTGATGAATATTGTAAGCAATTCTCTCATTTTATGCAGGAAGAATGACATAAGAAATATGACTTTAGATCAAGGAAAATATCAAGAAGTCAAGAAAATGAAAGTGAGCATCAAGTTCTAGTTTCCTTACCAAAGGAGACTCCACAAGAATCTTAACTTGCAAAACAAGTAAATAAGGGAAAGCAACAACAGAATGCAAATGAAAAGACACAAATACTTCAAGGTGAGTCTTCTCAAGACCAAAATGAAAAAATTCCTTTGGAGAAACTTGTTTCAATTCTAATTTCAATCATGAATAAAGGAGAAGATGAAAATGAAAGAATTTTAAATAGGGTGAATTCAAGTTCCCCTTATAGAATTAGCAAAAACACCAGTCTATCAGAGGGAGATTTCGGAGTTTATTAGTTTAAAAGAAAATGTGAATACAAATGACATTGTAAATTTGCAAGAAGACAAACTAGTAGTGGTTTTTGGTCCACATGTAGAGGAAGTAGATCCTTCAACACCTCCTTTTTATATCTCCTTGTTGATTCATGATTTCCTCCTGCATACTTGTATGTTTGATTCAGGAGCTTCACACAACCTTATGCCATTTTCAATGACGAAGGAACTAAATCTACAAGTTACCAAACCCTATAGAGACCTATACTCTTTTGATTCAAACAAAGTCGAGTGTCTGTGGGTCATTAAGGATCTAGTAGTGTCACCAACCCAAATCCTAGCTAGGAGCTTGGTCATTGATGTAGTAGTAGCAGATATCCCTGCTAGATTTGGAATGCTGCTATCTAGGTCATGGGGGGATAAATTGGATGGTCTTTTGAAACTAGATTTTACATATGGTGTTATACCAAATTTTGGTGGGCAAGGGAGGAGATTCTACAAAGAAACTAGATTTGTGAAAATAATTACAAAAAATGGAGCAAGTAATTCACCTGTATATAGCCAAGAGAAAGATGACTTTTCTTGTTTCTTGCTGCATGATAATGCAGAATTGGCTAAAGATAATCAAAAGCAGCTTTCTTTAGCCAATGTAATTACAAAGCTACAAACTGAAGGAGTGTGGAAATGCTTCTTTGATGGAGCTTATTCTAAGGAAGGAACAAGTGCTAGCTTTCTTCTAATTACACCTAGAGGTAATATGTTCCCTTTTTCCTTTAAATTGGTGTTTGAAGAAACAAACAATGTAGTGAAATATGTGTCCTTGATTATTTCTTTGCAAACATCTAAACAGATGGGAATTAAGTCAATTTCTACTTTTGGAGATTTGGAGTTGATTATCAAATAAATAAAAAATCGCTATCAAACAAAACATCATAGACTTAGGGCATACATAAATGAAGTATGGGATTTGGTTGAGAACTTTTTCGAAGCTTTTAACATTCAATTTATTCCTATGGATGGGAACATATTAGTAAATTCATTGGTTGTGGTTGTTAGTACTTTCAAGCCTCCTATTAATCCATGACTAATATATGAGGTAGAAATGAGGCACAGACCTTCTGTTCCTTATAATATTAAATATTGACATGTTTTTGAAGATGATCAGTAGATTAAAGAATTTTTTACTATGGTTAAAGATTTTTAGGGCACAAATATTGATGAGGATGAAGATGAAACAACAAAAGTTGGAGAATTTAGTGGTTTAAAAGATTCAATAGCTAATCAAAAAGTTTTTCAATTGAAATATAATATTTTGCCAAAGGGACTTGTCCCTCATGAGAGGATTTTTAATCCCAATGGTGTGGTTGTTGACTTAGGAAAAATTTCAAAGGATGAACACATTCAGGATCATAACATTGGAACTCAGGAAGAACCCAGGCTAGTAAAATTATTCAGTGGATTTTCACCTAATTATTAGGAGAGATATATTAAACATTTTAAGGACTATGTTGATGTATTTTCATGGTCCTATGAGGATCTCAAAGCATACGATGTAAATATTATTCAGCACAAGATCCCCTTGAAGGAGGGAATTAAGCCCTTTAAGTAGAAGCTTAGACAGATAAATCCTCTGCATCTATCATCAATTGAAAAAGAGGTCAAAAATTTGCTTGATGCCAAAATAATAGTTCAACTCAGGTACTCCAATTGGGTGGCTAATTTAGTGCTTGCAAGAAAGAAAAATGAAGAGATATGGTTATGTGTGGACTTTAGAAATCTCAACAGGGCTTCCTTCAAATATAATTATCCATTGCCTAGAATGGATCATGTACTGCATAAGATAATGTGATCTTTTAGAATGTCAATGTTGGATGGATTCTCCGAGGATAACTAGCTAGTTGTTGTTGGGTTGTGTTATATTCTTTCCACAACTAGCACACGTAGTTAACTAGGGGGTTAGAGACGGGGTGGAGCCCCACTTCGTTGTGCTGATTATTTAGCGAGGGGGTCACAGGGGGTTTGAGGTGTACCCGTAATCCCACTTTATGGCGTCTGTGCCAGCACCCCGAAAATTTTTGGTTTTGGACCCTATGTTAGATTGGGAAAACCCACCTATGGTTTTGTGCATGATTTTCGCACATGTTTTTTGGACGCAATGGTTTTCGGTCCATGGTATTGGATGCGATGGTTTTCAGTCCATGGTATTAGATGCTTTGGCATGTATAAATATGTATTATAACATTGAAAGGAACGTAATAAAAAATCAAGATGGTAGTCCTGGTTTTGGGATCCAGGGGAAAATATCTGTATATATGTGTTTTATGTGTTATGCTCTCGCATTGTTTATTTTATTTGTTTTATAATTCATATGTAGGTAATTTCTGTATGGGGTTAAAACCTACACCTGTGGATAGAGAATATTATAAGAAGAAAACATTCACAAACTCCCTGGGGAACCTTTATGCATGCCAGAATCCCTTTTGGATTGATAAACTCAGGTGGTACATTAGAGAAGGCTATGGACATTGCTTTTGTGGGAGATAAGTTTGTAGTAATATATTTGGATGATATTACTATTTTCCTAAAGTGTGATGAAGAACATGTGGACCATCTATAAAAGACTTTCGAAAAATGTAGAATGTTTGGGCTTTCCTTAAATCCCAAGAAACCCATTTTTTCTCTACAAGAGGGGAAGCTATTGGGGCACATTGTTTCTAGAGATGTTAGCAAGAGTACAAGTTGTGCAAAAAATACCACTACCTAGGAGTAAAAACGATATTCAAAAATTTATGGGAAAAATAAATTTCTTAAGAATATTTGTGTCCAATTATGCAGAAATTGTAAAAGAAATTACTAATATGCTAAAGAAGGAGGACGAAGTGCATTGGACCAGGGAAGCTACAGAATCATTTTCCAGGATTAAAGAAGCATTGCAGGTAGCTCCAGTCCTAATCAACCCTGATTATCAAAAGAATTTCCAACTTTTTCCATTCTCATCACCAAGTTCAATAGTTGTTGTCTTGCTGCAGAAAAATGATGAAGAGAGGGAGAAACATATTGCATTCTTTAGCAATATTCTCAGCAATGTTGAGCTAAAGTATAACATTCTTGAAAAGAAGGTGTATTCTTTGGTGAAGGCCCTAAAAGACTTTAGAACTTATGTGCTGCAGTCACAGATAATTTCTTATGTGCCAAATGTTATATTAAAGGATGTATTAGTACAACAAGATGTAGAAGGCAGAGGAAAATGGATAGCCAAGATCCAAGAGTATCACTTGGACATAAAACCCACAAAGTTGGTGAAAGGGCAAGGATTGGCAAAAATGTTGACAGAGTTGAAATTTCAGGCATTGGGAATTAACTTGCTGACACGTGGGTGAAGGAACAACTGAAGAAAATGAAGAAAATACGGATCCAGGTATGAAGATTAGGTAAAAAAAATTATGTTCAAAATGGTACAAGCATAGGATCCATTATTTGTGTTTTCTCTCCTATCCCCATCCTTTGATAGAACAAAGTATAGAGCATTAAAGATAAAAGAACAACCATATGTGATTGTGGAAGGCGGATTATACTGGAAGGATTCTATAGGAATTTTGTTTCTATGTTTAACAGAAGATGTGTTTAGAGAGGCAATTAAAGATCATCATGATGGGTTATGTGGAGGACATTACAGTTGGAAACTTATTGCACATAAAAATCCTTTAGATGGGATTTTATTGGCCTACTCTATTTGGTGATCAATATAAGTTTGTTAGAAGTTGTGAGAAGTGTCAGCTTTTGTTGAGAAGAAGAGGTCAGCTCCCTTTCCTTTGATCCCAATCTTCATAAAGGAACCATTCAGACAATGGGGATTGGACTTTGTTGGAGAGATTAACCAACTTTCAAGTGTAAAACGCAAGTGGGTTCTCATAGCTACTGATTACTTCACCAAGTGGTAGAAGCTATACCTACTAAGAGAGAAAATGATCAGATGGTGATGAAATTTTTAAAGGACAATATTTTCAATAGATTGGGATGCCCCATCAAAATCATAACAGACAATGCTCAGGTCTTTGCTTCAAGTAAGTTTATTGTTTTTTCTCAAAAGAATAATGTTATTTTGTCCCATTCAATATCTTCTCATCCACAGGGAAATGGATTAGCTGAATCCACTAACAAAACATTGTTGATGATCCTTAAGAAAACTATTGCAGAGAACCAAAAAGACTGGGATTCTAAGTTAACGTTTTCTCTATGGGCTGCTAAAGTGACTACAAAAAGGTCTACAGAAAAATTACCTTTTTCATTAGTATATTGAACTCAGGCTCTGTTTCCAGGTTAACTCGTGAAGCCTATGATTGCAATGATTCAGGAGGCGAAAGAAGAATCCAATGCTTCGATAAGAAGAATGAATAAAGTAGTGGAGCTAAGTGAGAATAGGGACAAGGTAAGAGACAACTTGATTATGTATCAATAAAAGATGAAATTTATTTTTGATAGAAAAGCCAAGGAGATTGACTTTAAGTTGCAGACCTAGTATTAAGATGGGATACCAGAAGAGAAGATAAGGGTATGCATGGGAAGTTTGATCCTCTCTAGTATGGTCCCTTTTAGAATTGTTGAAGCAAGGTCCAATAACACTTTCCTTCTTGATAATCTTCATGGTGAAACTCTACAACTGCCTGTCAATGGGTAGTACCTCAAGCATTTCTTCCAGTTTTGAAGCATAAGCATCTTATCATTGTATATACTAGAGTGAAATCAGTGTACAAATGCCATAGAATTTAAATTTATGTAAGAAATATATGACTCCAAGCCTGAGGTGAAGGCACTGGCCTATGGTTCTTAGTGCTTTTGTGGCAAAAGCGCTATCCCCAATTGGAGCCAGATGTTGTAGCATCCATTGTCCATTATTATTTAAGTTTTATTTTCAGTCTTATTACAAAATGGAAGAAAATTCAAAAATATGAAAGGAATGATTGATTTTATATTTTCAATCATTTTGAAAGTGTCAAATCCACGAGAAGATCCAAGCCATCTGATCAACAATCCACAGATCCAATGACAATTGCATCATTAACTAGAATGGGTTCACTTCAGAGATCAGATGTGACGGTGTATCAAACACAGTTTAAATTTGTTGAAGTCTAGGTTAATCTCAGCCATCCATTGGAAGAGACGAGATCTATTAGATATCAGGTCGCAATATCGGGTTGGAAGGTGATCAATCTTCATCTTTCAATTGGACCAGATAAATCATCAAATTTAGTTTTATTTGCTATCGGGCCCGAAGATTGGGTCAGAAAAGTCATCAGGTTTTGTCTTTAATATCAGACCCTATGAATCATTAAATTTGGTTTTATGTCCTATTAGGTCCAAAAATTAGGTCGGTAAATCATTGGGTTCAGTATTTAATATCGGACCCAATGAATCATTAAATATAGTTTTATGTCCTATCGGGTCTGTAAGGGAGTCAAGGTGCGTTGAAAAGGCAGACATGATAGGTTCTCTGAAACAGTGTTAATTCTTTTAAAGTGTCGTGGGGCCACCGTCATTTAAATCTCATATAAATTTCAACAAGCATGATCAAGCAATAGTTTGATAAGAACTTTGAGGTGCACTGTGGGGAAGTAATGAGCACAAAGGTAAGTCAGAGCTTTACCTCCACAATTGGATGTGACGTCAGCATGGTTGATTGGAATGGGTCGGTAGAAATAATTGCAAGGGTTTAACCTCATTGATGCTCTCACACACTCTTTAACCCCCGCGGTGCTCACAAAGCCTTCTACCTATCATGCACTGCTCGGTTAAGGCTCAAGATACAGTTTTGAACAAAGAATGACCATCATCTTTTAAATTATGTTATTTACTGTTATTTTATGTTATTTAGAATGAGGTGTCTTCTATCCTCTGTGTAATATTCTGTAATAGTTTTTAATTAGATAGTTAGGGAAATAGTTAAGTAGTTTGAAAATTTTGGAGGCCACTAACTATTTCATAATGTATATAAAAAAGGAAAATTTAATAGGAAGGGTTTGAATTTTGTAGAACCTAAATACTAGGTTAGTGAATTCCTGATACAACTGTTGATCAATGAAAGAATCATAAGCTTTCCATATATTGTTAGTATGATTTTGTGACTTCTCTGTTATGTGTCATCTTATGTTTTCTTCCTTTAAGTATGGTAATGAAGCTGCAGGTCTTTATTTTCTTATGTAAATGAAGTTAAAATTCCTAAAAAGAACACTCCTATACTTGAAGTTCACACCTTTGTAATTCTTCTAAGTTATAGAGAGTAGTTTCTATGTAAGGCAGCATATTATCTTTAACCTCTCCAAGTGTCATAGATAGTAGATCTTATGTAAAACAACATATTTCCTATGAATTGCTCAAGCTTTTATTCATTCATCATTTATATTCAATAATCAAATGGCACTTTGATATTTCCTTGTCACCTAAGTATTAAGGGTTAAAAATCAAGTCTCTAAGGTCCTTCATTTGAGAATACAACATATAATTAATTGAAAAACAAGTGACAATCACTATAAACATTAATGTCTTCAGCATAATTTCTACACAACCAGGAAATTGGTTTCTTAAGGTACAACAAGTTACATGTTAGATATCATTTTGGGATTCAACTGCGTTAAGTAAGTCATTCAAACGTATGACCATTTCCATGAGAGGTAGTCGTAACTGACTAATTTCTCATGATTTTTGAATAGTTCACTTAGCACTCATTGCATCGGGTGATGCTCACAGGGGTGAAGAAGTGGGATTGAAACTAGTGAAATGTGGAGAACGAATCACATAGCATCAATCATCACTTCCGGGGCTTGCACCCGGTAACCAGGACTTCCCAGGAGGTCACCCATCCCAGAACTCCTCTGGCTCAAGCGCGCTTAACTGTGGAGTTTTTCCCACAATCAAGCCCACCTAGCTTGCTACCCCATTTGCAAAACCTTAGCAAGTATTGTGCCTCCTGAACCATTCAAGTAGAGATCCCTTGACTCTTTTTGAATTTAAGTATGGGGGATTACGCAGTGCATTATATTAGATATCATTTTGGGATTCAACTGCGTTAAGTCATTCAAACGTATTACCATGGAAATGGTCATACGTTTGAATGACTTACTTAACGTAGTTGAATCCCAAAATGATATCTAATATAATGCACTGCGTAATCCCCCATACTTAAAGTTACATGTTGATGACTTTTTTTAAGAAATACCTATCATGGCTAATAGGGCTTTAGTTATGGACTTGCTCAACTTATTGTTTTTGTGCTACTGCTTCCCTGTATTTTCATTGATCTCAAGATATCACTCCACTCTACGAGGTGGCATGGGATCTAGACCTAAAAAATTGGCTTGAATCCCAGGGTTGCTGGCATAGAACTTACAATTTTGGTCTCTGTTTGCTGGCATGCAAGCCTGTGAGAGAAAATTCAGTTTCCTGGTCACTCCCTTGCCCATAGAATGAGAGAGACTATAGCTTAAAAGATACAGAGCAATAGTCGGACCTAGGGACAGGCTGTCTAAGTGGTTGACTTGTCTTCTAAGGGTTCTATTGATAATGTTAGATGACTATGTATGATGTTTCGTCGATTCCACTTCCTTAAGGTCACATAGGAGATTGAATTTTATCATAGTAGCCTCTCATCTCATGTTTACCCTGATTGGCATGGTTACTTTGGTGAATATTGGAGGAGGGTGTTACAAGAGGTCTATGTGGTCCATAGGTGCCGAACGAGATCATATGCATCAGAGATTTAGAACATGTAGAAGGAGTGTTTTGCAGGGGTGAAATTATATAATTGAGAAATTTCTCACAAATATTTTTCCAAAATATTATAATTATGACAAATTTCTCAATTATGTAATTTCACCATTTTATCATGCAATAAATATCACCTAAGTAAGAGAAAAGGTGAAAGGGGATGTATTTTAGCCAAGAAACTAAGGTAAGTTGGTGTTGGCTTCTCTCACTATAATAGACTAGAAAATAGGGATATAACATCCAAAATAAAATTTAAATTTATAGTGACAAAATGAGTGCTAGATACTTTTTCAACTATTTTACCAAGTTTGTGTTTAATTTATTTGATTTTTGAGATTGTAACACTTTCACTATCTTGCATTTTACCAAATAGAAAATTACACTTTAAAAAATAGGATTGTATTTATATTCTTAGATCATATTGATCTTTGATCATTGTCCATGTATTTATGAATGTCTTACATTCTTTAACATGGTGTATGATGATGTCCTTTAGAAACACTCTTTGGAGCACTTTCGCTTAAGCTTCTAGCTACCGTAGCTTATCAGGCTTCTGCCTTAACTTTTTCACTGCAGTCAATCAACCACATATTCTATACTTCCATTTTAAATTTTGAATTTGCATAGTTTTCTCCATGTAATTTGATTGATTCAGTTACATAAGAATTTTCCAAAGAATTCATCATTTATTCAAAGTTTAAAAAATAATTAAAAATAGAAAATACAAATCACTATGAAAGTAGTAAATCTACTAACCACATGAAATAACTAACAAGAGATAAATAGTAATTAGTCTCTCCCACATAGTTTAAATATAGCTAGATTAAAGTAAAAGAAATAAAGACATAAAGATCTCATCAATATTTCATAAATATTTGATGGTACATTGCATTAACTAAACTAAATAATTACATAATAATAGTACAAAAATCTTAGTTTTGACTTGTTGTCTCTACCTACTGAAGGGATGATAGAAATACACCCAATCAAATGCATGAAAAATAAAACTAAATTAAATTGTTTTTCTAATATTAACTTTATAGAAATAAATATAGTTTTTAGTCGATCAAATGCGTGAAGATATATATCTATCTATCTATCTCTCTCTCTCTCTCTATATATATATATTTAAAAGAAAAATAGTTTTCTTATGTCAACTTTATAGAATGCAATCTAGTTTTTAGCCAAATAAAATAATAATAGGTAATCAAACTTTGTTTGCATTGCATTTAGTTTTCTTTTCTTAAACAAAATTTCAAAATATTTTTTTTTTAAGGTTGAAGTCACTAATAACTTCTAGGTTGGGAAGAAAGAAGAAGAAAGAAATTATTTTCACATCCACGAGACTAAAGATAGCATATGGGACAACATGCTTCTTCATCTACTTGATGTATTCGACCCTCATTCAGTGAAGCTTCATAATAAATTATTCCAACTTCTCGACAAGCCCCTCACGTAATGGATTATTCGAAGAGCTAGCTACCAGCATATCTACAAAACTTTCCTTGTTGTCTTTGAAGGCCTCACATTCTAAAGTGAAATGTTTTTCTATCTCTACTTTTCCGAAAGAACAAAAAACCATACTCTTTCCTCCCACACTTCTTTTTGCCTTTTCCAGTGTGGTGTTTTAGAACAAAGTTGACGAGAATTAGTCCTTATCTGAGAAATAAGAATTTTGGGTCTCCAAGGGATATTATCATCTGTATGCTTTTGGTTGATGACTATGAGACGGATTAAACAATTCAATAAAGTAATTTTTCTTTCTTCCTAGCACCTTATACCAAGTATGCTTGTAGAACTTATCCATAACAAAAGCTTTTAACTCATTACTATTTACAGGACACATGTTCAAGAAAATGCCCAATTTACCAAACCATTTGTTATTTTGCTGCATCCAAGTTTTTTTTTTTTGCATAATCTGTCAATAAAGACAACCTTCTGTCATCTACTCTATTCCATTTGATCAGTTTTTTTTAAATACCTTATGACTCACATCATCGCAATTGCTTCAATAGAAGCAATCCCTGTTTCACTTAACAAGATAGCATAAGGAACTGCACTTTTGATATTGAATTTGTTTGTAATCAAACAATTCCAAATTTTCTCAATTTGTCTCCACTACACATCAAATGTACAACTAACCCATAGTGGATTTCCAGTCCCATAACTCTGCCTCTCTAGACCTATTTTGAAAATCATAAAAATGATTTTCAACCCCACAATGTTCTTTTCTATCTACAACCATCCCAACTTAGATTTTTGTTCAATTCAATTCTGACGTATTTGTAATCTACAACTTCTTCCAGAATGTTGCCTTCAAAGCAGAACTTATGTTGGTTATGTTTTCTTTTCTTAGAGAAAACCACTACTTTCGTTTTGCTGATATTGACTTGCATCCCCACACTTATACAAAAATGGTCAAGGGATAATAACTATCTTGCAAACCAATAGCCAATTTACCAATCAGAATAAGGTCATCTGCATACAAAACAAGCCTTGTAACAAACTTGCCCAAATAGATACCATCAGCCCCTTGGGAATTTAACCACTCCTCAAGCTTGTTGATATATAAACCAAAAAGGGTAGGAGATAGTGGGAAACCTTACTTGACCTCGATATGGCTTCTAAAACTTTTAGAAATGCATGTTGAAGCTTTACTTTTGACTTTCACCTATTCATACAGCGTATGCACAACTGCTCTCAAATGTTTAGGAACCCCAAGTTCCTCCATTCTATGTGAAATCTTATCTTTAGGAACTCTGTCAAATGCTTTTCTGAAATAAAAAAAAAGCAAAAAAGACTTCTTCATTTTTCTCTAAAAAATTTTCAATGATGTGCCTTAAAGTTATACAATGATCAATCGTGGAATGTTTAGGTCTAAAACCAGCTTGCCCTTTAGCACGCTTATCTCTTTCTTCTGGCCACTTTCTAATTTTATTTTCTAGCATGCTTCCAAATAGCTTTGCAAACAAAGGGTTTACCATGATGGTCCTATAAATGTAGGGGTTATTGACATCACCACTCTTGAAAAGAGGCGTTTCCACACTAGTCATCCAATATGTGCAGATCCCCTGTTGTATGATGTTGTTGAAAATTCTTGTAATGTGAGGTGCAATGCTCTCTGAGCCCCGCTTTAGATATTCTAGTTCGAGTTCAGTTAAGTCGTATGATTTTCCAACACACAACTTCTTGACACCCATCTCCATTTCTTGCACCGTGAAGAGTTCAGTATCAGTGTTGACCCACGGGGGAGGGTCAACCTTGGGATATTTCTCATAGAGTTTCCTTGCATATTCAAACCATTTAGTAGCTATAATATTATTTCCACTTTTTAACTTTCTTGGTTGGAGCTCCTTCGAAAATAATTTGGGATTATTTTTCGCAATGAAGATTAGTTCTTCCCTCCTTGAAACCATGAATTCAACCTTTTTCTTGCTTAATAAATGCTTGTAAGATTTGAGCTTTATGTTATCATTTTTTGACTCTTTTCACATTCTCCTCGCCTTTTTGCATTTCTCATCAAACCGAGCATTAACCAAAAAGAATTTTGTTTCAAACTTCTTAATTTTTTCTCTTTTGCACTCTATAAGTGCATATTGAGTTAAATGTTTCAATTCATGACTATGAAGACTGTGAATTGTGATTTTCTCCTTCTCAAAGAGCCTCTCTAGCATCATTTTGAAGGTATCACAATTCTCTAGAGTTAAAAAAATTCTTCCGTGTGGGAGATTTTGTTGGACACGCTGGATTTTTTACTCTAATTGTTTCTTTCAAGTCCAATTGAAACTTAAATAAATTGGCTTGTGATCTGATTTTACGTCCCAAAGTTGATCTCCTATGAAATCTTCCTCCATTTTTTCACACAAACAATGTGATCAAATTACATAATCTACTACACTTTCTCCATTGTAAGTATTGCAAGTGAAATTACTAAACTTTTCCCATCTAGTCAAGCCATTACAAAATACTAAATCAAAAGCCCCACATAGAGTAAGAAATTGTTCACCAAAGAGATTGCAACCCTTGTCCTCTGAAATAGTTTCCCACTGATGACTACTCTCTTCTGTAAGCCAAATAGGGTTGCAATCTTCTTTGCAACAAAGAATGCTAGCTTGCTCACTTGCAGTCCCAACATTGAAATCACAGACTGTAAGGACTTCACCTAGATGAGAATATGTTGTAGTATCTGCTTTTAAGGTTGTAAATGGATCTTTGTTGTCAGACCCTCTAACTTTGTGGATTTTTGAAACTTGTGGCACAAAATAAAATTTTGCAATTCTGATGTGGTTTCCATTTTCTGATATTTTAAACCAAATGAATTTCTTATTTGAGTCTTCTTTTTCTAAATGAATGAGATGACCTTATTTCTCCCTCAATAAAATCATGAAACCCCCGTGCCCTTTTCCATTCCCTACTACCTTGTTCCACACTGACATCTTCCAAAATCCTTCAAGCAAAGGTGTATTTCACCCTTCATGCTCATGTGTTTCTATGAGGAAAATTATACCTCTATCTTTTGCAATAGCCCCTAACCAATGTCTTTGTCTCCATGGGTAACGTCTATAGTTCCAATAAACTAATCTTAAAGAAACCTCAATATCACTTGATTGTTATTTATTTTAACAAGAAAGACTCACATTAGAGTCTTTATCCCTGCTTTCCCATACTCACCTTGCTTCTTGATTTCCCGTTGAAGAGTCTCTTGCCTCTTATTTATGACCATCTTGCTACTCTGTTTTGGAAGGAAGTCCAAATCACACTATCACAACTTTGCCTTTATAAGTCCATGCTCTCTTACCTTCATCTCTTGCTACCCTAACCTTTAACATTTCCTCCCTCCTTTCCTCATGTTGTCTTTAGTTAAATCTTCTTCTAGGAAAAAACGAGAACCCCTCAACAAATGCTTCTTGCTTAGAATGATATATCAAGCTAGACATGATAACTTTTATGGTCCTGGCTCTCTCACAGTTGAACTCACCCACCCTCCATGATTGGCATATTTGTCTTTGCCATAGCAACTTATCATTCAAGAAGTCTCTTGCAAGGTCAAGAGTACATTCATTTTTCCCATAGTCTTTCACCCCTTTAATAATTATGTTTGCTTCTATATTTTGTCTTTCCATGCCTTCTCTATCTTGCATGTTGTCAATGTCAATGCTTGTTTCTCCTTCCTTATTATCAGAATTGCTAATGACTTGAGCCCAAGTTTTGGAAACTTTGATGGAATATCCTTTCCTTTCTTCTCTTGCTTTCCCTTCATGCTTGCTTATTTGGGCATTCATTTTTCCTTTATCCTCGGTTGATTTTGCATTCACCACCTCTATACTTTCCAATACAGATTTCTTTATGTCTTTTGCATCCACCTTCATGTGTTACCATTTTGTCTTCCCTATAAGTAGAGCTTCCTATAGCAATGCCACCTATTCTTTCAAAATGTTATTGCTTTCTACTAAAGCCTTCTTCTTAGCGATTATTATATGAATTTTATGATGTCTTTCTTTGTCTTTAGATTCTAAAACCTCTAACCTTTGTTTTGCATTAAACAATTCTTTCACATAAAGATCATATAACCAAGTGAGAGGTGTGGATGTGGGCCTATATTAGGCAGAATCATCAATGACTTTTCCTCTAGAGTTCTTGTTGCCACATGCTTGTAGAGGGGACTTGTTTGAATGCTTATTGTGAAGGGCTCGAGTACTTTCCTTTTGAGAACATTTTTTAAGACCATTTTTTCCTTGTATGCTCCCATTTTAGATGGGCTAGTCTTCATTTTAAAATGCCCCGATATTGTTTGGAATTGGCCCAAACCCACCTCCAAGCTTTGGTGGATGTGGAAATTTTCAGTTGTTCTAAATCATTTGTCTTCACATGTTCTAAAATTCCCTGTCTAGTTGTCATTTTTGAATGAATTTTCTGTCCAACCTATTCCTAGAAAGATATAGGTCTATAAAATGCCAAGATTACTTTGCACTTCTCCCGGCTATTAAGCTACATGCATGCTCAATACTTCTGTTGCATAAAAGCTCCATGCTCTCACACTGCTCACTGTTCATTCCTTGTTGTTATCACTCCTAACCACGCTGCTCACACTGGTGTCTACGCTGCTGCTCGTTGCTCATCAACAAAAAACTTCAAAGATAAAAGTCCCGCATTTATTTCCCATGAATCACTCCCTCCAGTACTGCGGAATTTCCGAAAAAGACTAATATACAGTGGAACTGTATGCAATCACAAAACTTCTCTTTTCTACGCAGATGACAAAATGGCAGGCTTTTGCTCTACCAAAATGTTAGTAAAAGCCTTTTCTAAATATTGTTTCTCCAGAAAACTTCTACAATATGTAGGTATGCAAATTCTCTTCGCTACACATATGAGAAAGATTCTTTGTTCTTCACCGCACCTAAGTGAAGGTCGTCGGTTCAGACTTCAATCAATGCACGCTGGCTTCCAATTTTTACACACCCTTTTCCCCTATCCTAGCCTCGCATCCAACCATATCCATAAAAATAGAATTAGGTACCTTGTAAAAAAATCTGCACTTTTAGACATTTATTATTTTTTATTATTTAGGCCTTCATTAATGCTATTATGGAACATTTTATGCAGCCCAACAATTAGGAAGAGGAAACATGTTAAAGAAGACATTTTCATTCCTAAGTATGGAAATAGATGATGTAAGAAATGTATTTTTTATTGAAATCTATGATACAATTGAGATTAAAAGTCTAATTTTTTATTATATTATTTAAAATCTATTTTTAAATGTATATAAACTAAATATACAATTTTGATAAAAGTCTAATTTTTCATATATTATTAAAATCTATTTTTAAATGTATATAAACTAAATTATAATTTTTAAAATATCTATGCAAATGTATTTTTATTGAAATCTATGATACAATTTAGATTAAAAGTCATTTTTTTTTTATATCTATGATAGAATTTAAATGAAAAGTCTATTTTTTATATATTATTTTAAAAATCTATTTTTAAATGTATATAAACTAAATTTATAATTTATATCTGTGCAATTTTGATTAAAATAAAGAAGTATTAGCATTAATACCAGTCATCTAGGGAGGTGCAGAAATTGCCTTGACTGCTAAAATTGGGGCAAAAAAATTTCAAAATATCTTGTAGAGTCAATGTTTGAATCTTTCTTTTGATGGTGAAAATGTATTAAGCACTATAAAAAACTTCCAACACACATAAAAATTTTGGAGTTTACCAACTATAACTTGGATTTACAAAAATCCTTGCCAAATTTTCTCTAAATATGACCTGAATTTCCATAACTTTCGAGACAATTCCTCTCACTAATTAAATAATTCCTCTCACTAATTAAACTACCGAAAATAGATATATGCTTAATATTGTCCAATAAATGCTTAATGTTGTCCTGGATACATCATGATGGGCTGTCTTCCTTAGATACATGAAGGTCGACTCCAAGAAACTGCTCG
>APFE031557408.1:0-31267 GCA_000404065.3 Pinus taeda
ATATATATATATATCCTGGCTATAACAAGCATAGATTAACTCAAATCATTATACGAATTCTACATATCAAACATTTGTAAATTCCATAAACATTGGTAAAGATAGCGTGAAATCGGCGGCATGGAAACAAGAACTAGAAAGGAATCATACACCAAGAACCAAGAATATATCAGAGGGTGTAAAACCCTCCCCACTCGTATCGAGTATGTAACCTCACAGTGAGGTAACTCGAAGAGCGGAGAAGACCTCTGTGTTGTCGACATCTCAGGGTTAGCATGCATGTCACTGACATGCCGGGGCGCCGACAACATTGTTATAACCAGAACTCCCAGGCAACATAAAACTGTATATCAATAGAAGTTAAGAATAAGCATGCCAACAAGGGTTTACAACCGAGGCTGGTAACTTCATTATTTAAAACAAAAAGAGAGCGAGCATGGATATTCACAGCCAAGTAAAACGTGATAAAAATTACTTCCATAAAAAACTTCCAAGGAACAGAACAGTTAAGAAAATATGTATCAAATAACACCGCGAGCCGCGGAAAATAAATGTACAGACCAGACGGTCCTAGAAAAACTCCATCTATATATAACCACCCGATAAATGATATTATGAATAGTTTCATACACAGCTGGTAAATTCAAACTCAATGTGCACATTAAACATTACAGGGGTTCACCGTAGGGATAACCCTTGGCCCCGAAAATCATAATACATTGCATGAGGAGCCGGGCATAGTTTTCCAGTAGGGCTTCGTAGTGAATTTGCCCGGGTGGAACCCAGTTCCTCTCTGCAAAGACATCAAGAAAGAAAAACAATAAAAGCCTGCATAAGTTTCACCGAGAGCAAATAATGAACAACGGTAGACTTCATGACCAAGGCGAAGCTGGGCAGCCTGCCAAGAAGAGAAGGACTTTAGACGTTCTCAGCACCTTATCATAACAGAAGAAAGAACGCTCGGTGTGGCAAACACCTCTCACCTGGTAGGTGAGATGGCTGTGAGGCTGTCGCCAAATGCGGAGCCCCGAAATCGAACTCACCACCTGCAACAATAACCATTGAAAATGAAAACAGCGTATGTGTTAATAAAAATGGAATATGTGTTAATATTATGAGAAGTAAAAGAACAAAATATGTGTTAATGGTAAATAGGAAGTCTTACCTTGGTATTCATGAAGCAGAGCCTTCATTGCATACTGGAATGCAGAGGCGGAGCTCGGCTGCATCGAAATGTAATACCAGAGCCGAGAGTAACTCTGACGAAGAATCTGAGGGTAAGTGAGAAACATCACCGATGAAATACCCATAAATCGTATGACGCCACCTGGAGGATTGACGGTCGTCGATCCGAGGCCTTTCACTCCTACCGTCGGATGAGCAGGAGTGGTTACCTCCATTTCTAAATAATGGAATGTGCCATACACAATGCATTTAAGTTTATACGTCGGTCGAATAGCCGGAGTAATGAAGCAGCTTGGCAGCGAGGCTTGGAAGCTAGCCAGCTGCATAATCAAATGCCATGTGGAGGCCGTAACTCATTCGCACCCGGGTCGATGGCTGGAAAAGACTATGGGAAAGTTTCCATAGCACTCAATCTCCAATTTCAAGATTAGAAACAGTGTATGATATCTATGCATATCACCGTCATTTAAACACATTAAATCATCATAGTACTACAGATGGATCCTGAGGATTACGAGCCGGGATAATCACTATCATTGCATACACGTATTTCCAGACAATTATATGAACCAGTTAATGTTTGTAAACCAACTATTGATACCAATTATGGATACAACATTGACACCATAGCATTGATTTAATTCAAGTAAATATAAACGATACCTATATTACAAGTTTCTGTGTAAAAATATATATATATATATACCATATCAAAACAAATAGATGTGAAGAATGGTAAAAACAAGTAGACAAATAAAAAAAAATTATTGTTTTACTTTGACGGGGATATCACAAATGACATGAATTAAACAATGATAATGATTAGTGTAATAGAGTTACATAATAGTGTTACAATATAGTAAAACATAAAACATAAACAGACAAAGAATATAATAATAACATGAATTAAATAATGATAATGATAATTATAATAGTGTTAAGACATAGTGTTACAAAATAGTAAAACAGTAAAACATAAAACAAACAAACAATATATTAATAACATGAATTACATAATGATAATGATTGTTATAATAATGTTAAAAAATAGTAAAACATAAAACAAACAAATAAACAAACAATATAGTCATAACATTAATTAAATAATGATAAATAGTAGTATAATATTGTTACAAAATAGTGTAATATAAGAGTAAAACATAAAACATAAAAGAAACAAACAACGCAGTAGTAACATGAATTAAAATTATTAATATAGTAATAACATGAATTAAATAATTATATTGATTAGTATAATAATCTTACAAAATAGTGTTAAGAAATAGTAAAACATAAAACAAACAAACGATATAGCAATAACATGAATTAAAATTATTAATATAGTTATAACATGAGTTAAATAATGATAATGATTAGTATAATAGTGTTACAAAATAGTAAAACTAAAACATATAAACTAACAACAATATAGTAATAAAAATTATTAAGATTACTAATATCATAAAAAATAATTAAACTTATTAATATAGTAACAACATGAATAAAATATTAATATAGTAATAACATAAATTTAATAATGACAATGATTAGTATAATAATGTTACAAAATAGTGTAACATAATAGTATAACATAAAACATAAAACAATCAAACAATACAGTAGTAAAATGAAATAAAAATATTAATATAGTAATAAGGTGAATTAAATAATTATAATAACTAGTATATTAGTCTTACAAAATAGTAAAAAGTAATACATAAATAGCGTGATAAAATAGTGTTACAATATAGTAAAACATAAAACATAAAAAGAAACAAACAATATAGTAATAACAATTATTAAATAATAAATAAGGATTAGTGTAATAGTGTTACAAAATAGAAAAACATAAAACAAACAAACAATATAGTAATAAAATGAATTAAAATTCTTAATATAGTAACAACAATTATTAGATAATGATGATGATTAGTATAATAGTGTTACAAAATAGTAAAACATAATAGTACAACATAAAAAAAAACAAACAATACAGTAATAAAATTATAATATATTAATAAGATGAATTAAAACTATTAATCTTGTAGTGTTATGAAACCAGCTCACAAAAAGATAGAAAAGATAGATCAACGCCTTAGAATTCAGCCTCTTTGAGGGGGCAACCTCCTTTACATTACATAAATGAACTATTTTTTGATAATACAAATGAAAAGACCTCCTTTATATATATAGGAGTCTAAGGGGTCATAACATAACCAGGGCCGACATAGCAATAATAATGTAAGGGCACAATAATAACAATAGTGGGCTTCTATGGGGCAAAATAGTAACAATATGGGCACTACATGGGTACATCAATATAATAAGTGGGTTGTACTAATAATAATAAGGGGTTACACTAGTAGTATAAGGGCCTAACATGCCCCTATCCTTCAAAAAGCATTGTCCTCAATGCTTGAGTAGTTCTTGATGCTTCTGTATAAAATTCTTGTCCTCCCATGTGGAATCTTCAGCGGGTAAGTTTTTCCACTTGATTAGATACTCTGAAATTGATCGATTTTGTAGCTGTCAGGTTCTTTTTTCTATGAATGCTCGAGGTTCCAATATGATTTTTCCTTCCTCTTCAATTTTTTGTAATATTGTTTGAATTGGGATATTTTGCAACTTTTGAATTTGTGGCCATACTTCTTTGTCCTTCTTCCATTCATCCCTTGCTTTGTTTATCCAATCTCGTTGGATAATAGAAATAACACAAAACAATGCTTCCACATCTTCATCCTTGAAGAGTCTTCCCATTCGGTATGGTCGCCATTTTTTATGTGCATGTAGTATTGCCAACATTTCCTTCTCATAAATAGCTCGCTTGAGATGTCACAGTAAAAATACCCAATCACCTACATCAAAACATTTTTCACTACGATGTTGATCTACCTGTTGTTTCATTTGATTTTGCACCAAAGTGGCATTATCCTTTAAAAGTTGGAGAGCTTGTTGTTGATGCTCGATGTGATCTTTCACTGCTTGAATATTTTTCTTCTTGATATGTCCTTCTATCTTGAGAGTTTGAGGAGTGGTAATTTATTCTAATGCATTACAAGATATGGTTGGATTCATTTCTTGATGCTCGATGTGATATTTCACTTCTTGAACATTTTTCTTCTTGATATGTCCTTCTATCTTGATCATTTTAGGAGTGGTAACTCTGGCCAATGCATTACAAGATATGATCAGATTCATTTCTTCTTTCTCGATGTGATCTTTCACTTCTTGAACCTTTTTCTTCTTGATGTGTCCATCTATCTTGAGAGTTTGAGGAGTGGTAATTCTTACCAATGATTTACAAGATATGGTCGGATTCATTTCTTCTTTCTCTGGAGTTGGTTCCTGGTGTATATCCTCTTCTTTTGATTTTTTTTTATCCTTTTCTTCCTCCTCTTCATAATCTATGTAAAATAATTTCTTCTCAACACACTTATGACCTTTAGTGTATTTTTTATCACAATTGTAACAAATCCCTTTTGCTCTTTTTTCTTCCAATTGTTGTGGTGTGAACCTTGTAGGTTGTGGAATGATAGGAGAAACAATGCTTCCATATTTATAGTTGTGAGGGGTAGACTTCCTTGTTTCCATAGTTTTTCTTTGCACTTTTCTTGCCCTCTCCAATGAATCAGGTTCCCAATGACGAACCTCATGTTGAATGTTATCCTTTAAAGTCCCTATGGAGACATCAATCCTCTGCTTCTCTGGAATATCATTTTCCGTTATATTCAATTTTTGAAAGTCCTCAATGTTCTCTGCCATTGAACACTTTTGTTGGAGATTTATTAATAGGCTAAACAAGGTGTTTCTCTTTGTATCCTCATAATGTGCTATCATTTCCTCCGTGAAAATTGATCACGTAACAAGTGGTTTACGAGAACAAAGCCCTTTATACCATAAAAATTGATCCGGTTCTAAATAATTAGATGCAATACGTACCTTTTGTAATAGTGGCACACCATGTAGATCAAAATATTTCTTCATCTGTAGTATCCAATTTACCGGATCCTTGCCATCAAACTTCTTCATCTTGCTTTTTCTTGATTTTAAGAGCCCGATCTTGAAACGGTTGTAACTATGTAATTTCAGATCTCCAAGTTCTGAAATTGGTCCGTAGTAGCCCTATGAGTCCTCTTTCTAACCCTGAAACTCCGATCAAGATTGGATTCTGTAATGAAGCATTATGTCAAATCTCCCACGATGACCCGATTATAGACTGGTTTAGTAGAGAGAAATTGTACGAAGTGCCACGTATCACTGTTTCAACCTTAGGGCCTAAACATGATATACATAAAACTATAGTCTATCCTGTTTCTATAACATTTTATGAAATGTCAATTTGATGCTCAGAGAAAAAATTATGATGATTTTCCCAAGGTCACCTGTTTAGGATGTAAATCAGGAGCCTGAAAAAAACCCTAAATGTCTCATATTATATCTCCGAAAATATAGCGAGAAAAGATTTGAAATTCAGACCCGAGCTTCACCAATATTTCGGTTCAAATGGGTTTTTAATTTCAGAGTCTTAACCTTCATATAACAAATAGTATAGCGAAAATTCCATGATAAGCTGTTTGAGATGAAATTCTGGAGCTTGCAAAAACCATAACTTTCTTAGATCATATCTCCGAAAATATAGTGAGACAAGATCTCAAATTCGGACGCAAGGTTCAAACCAATTTCATCTCAAATGGGTTTTTGTTTTAGCTTCTGAAACTTCATAGTGAAATAGTTATAGCGAAAATTCCACGGTGACTTGTTTGGAGCAGTGAAACCTTAGAATCCACAACTCTAATACCAAATGTTATGAAACCAACTCACAAAAAGATAGAAAATAAAGATCAACACCTTAGAAATTAGCCTCTTCGAGGGGGCAACCTTCTTTACATTACAACAATGAACAATTCTTGGATGATACAAATGACAAGACCTCCTTTCTATATATAGGAGTCTAAGGGGTCATAATATAATCAGAGGCAACATAACAATAATAATGTAAGGGCACAATAATAACAATAGTGGGCTTCTATGGGGCACAATAATAACAATATGGGGACTACTTGGATACAACAATATAATAAGGGGGTTGTACTAATAACAATAAGGGGTTACACCAGTAGTATAGGGGCCTAACAGTTAGACCCTCAAATCAAATTAACTCATCCAAATAAGTCAAATTAACTTAGTTAACTAATTGAAGTTGTCATGAGATGTGGAATAACAATTTTATTCCTAATTTGATTCAAGGAAAAAATTAAATCAGGATCTTTCTTGATGTTATTTTCAACATTTCTTGTTGCAATTTTCAACATTTAATATCCAAATAACAGAAATAAAAGATTCCAATCATAAGAGTTTTGCATTTTGAAATAGAAGGCTTCCATTTATCAGAATCTTACATTTCTCTATTTAACATAATTATAATTTCACTAGCTCTATCGATCTATAATTTAGAGAAACAAGAAAAGATCTACAAAAAATGTAGGAATAGAAGACAACCCAGTTAGACTATGAATGGAATTGAACCAATATTTTCCAAGTAGATGGAAAGTGAAATAAAGACCAATTCCAATAGCGTACTTGTTCATCAATACGTTTATAGAGTGTTATGCCATCAACGAAGGTTTCAACTATATGTTGTAGGTCCCACCTGGATGCCATGACTTTTAAAGGGAATCAAAACATTTCGATTTTGATTTTCTTTTGAGGTGGATAGTGATCCACCATTGAGATTGATGTCTACTTTGTTAAGTCATCCACAATGGTTCCATTCTATATATGGTCTATCCCAACATATGGAATAGATTTCAATGGAAATATGGTGCAAGTCATTCGTTGATTTTGATTTCACTGGTGAAGTCGATGGAGTGAAATCATAATGAATTGTCGACTAGTGTTCCATTAGTGGTATTGTCTATCCAACTTGGATGACATGAGTTTTGAAGTGATGAGATCAAGTGGCAGTTCCAAGTTGTAGTTTCTTATGGTTTATTTTAATTAAAAAAATCAAATATATATGAATGAATAAATGAAGTGGGACTAAACTTGTAGTTGAAAATTGGTTGACGAATATTGCCCTCAATCTTCCAGACCTGTATAATGCACTTGGGGTCACTGTCAAACTAGAAAACAAACCTCAATTCAAGCTCCGCTCAATTGTTATAGTGAAGATGAGGACCCACTTTTTAATCTCCAACCGAGTTTGTCCTAATAGATACCTACCCATTGTGGAACAAGAATATCTTCTCTCGAGCTCCCTCTAGGTAAAGAGGAACCAAGAATTTACCCAACACCTTCCCAAGTTCATACCATGGTTTCAACTCTAGTGGCTTGTGTAAACTATAATCTCCAGTTACAAATTTGAACCCCAAGATAGGAATTATTGGAAAGCTTCACCAACTCGAAATGCTCTAGATGAAACGTCACCACCAAGTTCTAGACATTAAGGGAAGGAGCGTCGATAGAAATGAGAGGAACATTATTATCTGGACTAAGAATTTATCAAATTTAATCTCGCAAAAACAAGCAAATATTGAAGAATGAATGCTTACTCTGGTGGGTTTCGAGGCCACGAGGATTCTCGATGCCAAACCTCCAACCAATACCTTCATGAATGGGCATAGATCCATTTGTACCAAAAAACAATAATCTCATAGTGCCATCAGACTAAATCTTGTTTAACATACATGGTCACGAGGTTTCACAGTATCGACTCTCGTAGAGATTTATGATTATTTTTCCCACGTATATACATGCCATAATATTTGTCGAGGCCAACCTATCTAAGTCACTAGATATTTGGTTGCAACATAGGCTAGAGGAAAAGGACAATCTTAGGAGTAATTATGTTACACCAATACTGCCAAATGTAAATGTGGACTTGAATTTCCTACAAATTGTGCCCATAAGTCCATCACCTCATGACCACACATATTACTATATTTTCATCCTCCCTCCTCCTACCATGAAATATCAATTATCACACATCAATTCTTTGGGCCATATTTTGTCCCTCACCTCTGTATGAAAGCATGTGCCAGTGCCACTAGTTAATTCTATTAAATCCCTTCGCCAATCCCCATAAGATTTTGTAACCGATTGCATAAAGTTATGGAGAAACTTTATTATTTACTTAAAGGAGTACTATGGAGTCTCTACTTTGTTAAAACAATTTTAGAAACAAGAACAAGGCAACCAAGGGATATCTAACAATTGATATGACAACCCTTCACTCGACGTTTTGATATCTATATCTATATATATAAATATAATATATAAGTTTAATATAAATATATATAAATAAGTATAAATAAAAATTAGCATTTTTTATGCCTAATTTTTCTTTGCACTCTAGTACAGCTAGACCCTCTTGAAGGGTGTGACATGCTCAATTTGAACCCTGGCCATGAACTAAGCACTTACCTCGAGGGACAAGTAATGAGTAGAATGTGTTCATATTGTGCATTTAAGCTTCCCCAACTATCATTAGCCAATCTTATATATTTCAATGCCTTTACTCGACCCACATATGTTACGGTGCCATGAAGCGTGTCTCAAGAAGCCCTAAAATTTGTTATTTACAGTACACGAATGATTTTGCATGTTGTAATGTAAACATAAATATTTTGACTTGTTTAAATAAAAATAAAATGATACTTGATGGATTTTGGGCTTCGGGTTGACAACTTTGGGTTTTATCATGGTATTTTTTAGGATGAATCTTATTTAAAGGTGTGAGGAAATCTATTATGAAATATAGGATTACCACATTAGATTTATCTTAAATCTAGACTTATCACTTTCAGGGCTTGGTAGATTCAAATTTGAAATGGATCTAGGCTGGTTATATATATACTAGTTCAATGTAGATGTTTCTTGCAAACCATGGTATTAGTTAGGATGAATCATATTAATCGTTGCAAACACAAATTCTATAGCTCGGATACAAATAGAACTAGATAATTTGTCTTGCTTCTTGATCATTAGTTTTTTTTTAAACTAAATAATTTACACTCAAGATCAAAGGAAGAGAGATAAATAAGTGAGAGAAACACCTTACCTTCTTTTCTTTGGAATTTCCATTTGGGTTTTGGTCTGATAATCTAGATCCTTCATTCAATTTATTGTTCCACTGTCTCCCATCAAGTCATGAGCACTCCATACTAAAGCTCCTTAATGGAAAACATAATCATAATACTTTGAAATAATTGATTGCAAAGTGCTTGGTGATATGAATGGGAAGAATCCAACCAACAACTTGACTTGATAGGGTTGGTTTTTATGCCCAAGAAGGTTGTATATGGGTAAGTCATCTGAAATATTTAAGTCTCAAGTTTTTCTCTCTCAAGTGCATTTATGCATGTAATTATGAATTGATTGAGAAAGTAGAGATATCTGTTTCTATCCCTCCACCCCTACTGCTTCAAGTTAACAAACAAGTTTCTTCCTAAATGAGATGCAATTTGTCCTCTATTAAGTTATCAAGTGGTTTATTATGGTTACGCTAGATGGAGAGGTCAATGATTCGAAACATTGTTTATCTATTTGAATTCCCTTACACATTTATTTCCTGAACCCCATTTATCATTTATTAACTCATTTGGAAAGAAATTCAATTAAATATTTCTTCGTTATTTGTTGATCAAACACATGCATGATATAGTGTCGTAAAACTCAGATTCACCATAAAAAAATTTATTCCATTGACAGAAGATTGGCCCATCGAAGGATTGGTTGATTGAAATTCTAACCCATAGTTGGTTAGCATGCCTATTTTTGGGTCCTTAATGTCACCAATCCATTTTAGGCTTCTTAATTTGGGGTCCATGGGGTCAAAATAAACTTAACCTAATTTCTTGGTGCTAAATGAACTCTTACCTTTTGGGGCCATACAATGACTTTAAGTTTTGACTCATAGAATAGAGCATTGAATTTAGGGAAAACACCTATGATACGAACCAACTGTAACATTATTGACTTGCTTCTGATGGGTTGCAGTCTCAATGTTCTAAATAGAAACATGTTCATAATGACTCCTCTGTTTTAGTTCTTCTTGCTGTAGCTGAGTTTCAAGCTGCCAAAAATCAATACCTATGACTTGCGTAGTAAAGACACAATCAACCACAATATTTACATAGAAACCAAACCTTTATTCAATGCCCAAGAGCCTACCAACTAGTCTGCACAACACACAAGACATATGGAAAATGGTATTAGAAGGAATTCAAGCTTTTGGTCTCAAGGAATTTCTCCAAGGTAGAGGAAAGCTAGTATCAGTGTTCTTGTAGAGCAGTGGTATCCTTAAAACTGATTTCCTTAAGGTCTAAGCAGAGAGTGCTCAGATTAGCACCAACACAGATAACCCCATGCTACCCTCACCTCAGAGTAGCCATAGAATCCATAGAAGCTACAAAATATTTCACCGCGTAGAGGAGTGGCAATGTAGAATGTTTCACATGTACATAGAGAAAAGCTTGATTGTGAAGTCCATAAATAAGGAACCCAGTGCTTAAGGGAAAACTCAATCATTGGAACAATAGACGAACCAGCTGAGCTTAGTCAAATCTCCGCAAAAGTGGATTCCATGAGCTACAAGATGTTAAAATCTATTTTTTTGTTGGGTGCAAGAAGTCTAGTTCTCTTGCTAGCGTGCCAAATACCCCGTTGAAATGTCTTGGGATCAAATCTGTTCTCTCTCATCGTCCTAGTATCCTGAGCTTCTGCGACCAGATATGAGTAATACTACTTGTAATTCATAGCCTAAAAAACTTCACATGTAGGATTAAAGAAAAGGAACCGTCACAGGTAATGCAATAGACGAGGGTGTCAGTTTTGCAATGGTAGATCTCTCAGTTCTGCAAAATAGGTAGAATAGGCAGAAGCGTTTTGTTTTTTCTTCATGGCAGAATACATATATGACAGACAGGCTCATGTGCGTTTCTCGTTTGGACCATGCAACTCTAACCAATAAGTCTTAGTGCCCGCTCTATCAGTGAAGAATAAAACGCTCAAGTTCTGACAAGCAGTAGATTCAAAATGGCAGAACTGCGTGGAAGCTTAATAGAATGGCATTTCTTTTCTTCCTCTTTTTTTTTTTTTATGAGCAGATTACTACAGAGGAATGACTGAGGAGACTTAGAATGGCAGGACAGAAAATGGCAGAGAGAAATTTTGAATTGATTTTCAAAACTATATGCAGAACAGGCCAACACTATTCAAGGGAATATGAATCGACTCTTCAAATCCTTGGCGAGGAGCAATGATATTTTATATCAGTGTTAGAGAATATTAATGGTTAGATGTAGTGTGGCAGAGTAATGCCTGGGTAGAAATATGACAGATATAGTTCTAAAATGCATAGAGAGATAGACTTGATTTGCTCAGAAAAATTAAGAGAAACATGTTCAACAACTTGTAGGCAGAGATTGCAGCTAGAATTTAGCTGAGAAAATATTTATGAAATGCAGAATTGATGGCAGAAATGACCTGCAGAAAAAGGCCATAAAACAAGTGGCTCAAATTAATTATGCAGGGCAGGAATACACCTGCTCTGATACCATGTTAAACACACATGGGCAACCAGAAATATGAAAGATAGAACATGACAATACAATTTTATTAACAACTGATATACATTTATAGTAGATTGTTGTGACCGTTGGGTTTCACATCCCAAGGTCTCTTGGACTCCTTTTGTCCATTCGGCTTACACACTAACCTATTGAGGATTAGGTGTCCAACATAGAAGGACATATCAAGAAGAAAAAGGTCCAAGCAATGAAAGATCACATCGAGCATCAACAACAAGTTCTCCAAATTTTAAAGGATAATGCCACTTTGGTGCAGAATCAAATGAAACAAAAGGTAGATCAAAATCACAGTGAAAAATGTTTTGATGTAGGTGATTGGGTATTTTTACGGCTACATCTCAAGCAAGCTATTGATGAGAAGGAAATGTTGGCAATACTACATGCACTTAAGAAATGGAAACCTTACCCAATGGGAAGACACTTCAAGGTAAAAATGGATCAAGATAGTCTTAAATACTTTTTAGAACAAATATTATCTTTAGAAGAACAGAAAAAATGGGTCACAAATATGTTGTGTTATGACTTTTACATCATCTACAGAAAAGGGAAGAAAATTTTTGTTGCATATGCACTCTCAAGAAAGAATGAGGATGTGGAAGCATTGTTTTGTGCTATTTCTATTATCCAACCAGATTGGATAAATGAAGCAAGGGATGAATGGAAGAAGGACAAGGAAGTGTGGCCACTCATTCAAAAGTTGCAGAATATCCCAATTCAAACAATATTGCCAGAACTTGAAGAGGAAGGAAAAGTCATATTGGAACTTGGAGTAGTCACAGAAAAAAGAACCTGACAGCTACAAAATCAATCAATTTCAGAGTATCTCATCAAGTGGAAGAACTTACCCGCTGAAGATTCCACATGGGAGGATAAGAATTTTATACGGAAGCATCAATAACTACTCAAGCATTGAGGACAACACTTTTTTAAGGAGAGGGGCATGTTAAGCCCCTATACTACTAATGTAACCCCTTATTGTTATTAGTACAACCCCCTTATTATATTTTTGTACCCATGTAGTCCCCATATTGTTATTATTATGCCCCATAGAAGCCCACTATTGTTATTATTGTGCCATTACATTATTATTGTTATGTCGGCTCTGATTATATTATGAACCCTTAGACTCCTATATATAGAAAGGAGGTCTTGTCATTTGTATCATCCAAGAATTTTTCATTTGTGTAATGTAAAGGAGGTTTTCCCCTCGAAGAGGCTTATTTCTAAGGCATTCATCTATCTTTTTTATCCTTTTGTGAGTTAGTTTCATAATAGTGTAGTAGGTGATAGTTGCATCATTATGTCTAATGACTATGAGTTGACTATGGATTATGACATGATTGTTAGTCTTGGTAAAGGTTGATTTCAAATTGATAGATATGACTGTCTTGATATTTGGAACGTGTGGTTGACATGTGTAAACAATGCAGGAAACATGCTTGGTATTAACATGACAAGGTAATAGTTGATCTGTTCATATAACTAGCAGTTGGGTGATGTGAAAATGCATAGTAAGACTCTATTGCAACAAACAAGAAAGGTAAAAGAAAGGAGTTGGGTAAGAATTCCTTTAACTATGTTTGGAAGCCCTAATTCCAAATGAATGAGTGTTTTTCATACAAGAAGTCTTTGTAACCTTGATTTTGTATGACATTATGTGGATATGTGATAGATTCATGAACTTGTATTTGACAGCTATATTAGCTAGTCTATAGTTACAGGTGGATCTGTCAAGGGAGTTGGAGTCCTTAAGAGATGGTGTGGATGTGTTCAGTTGCAAGAAACATGTTTCGCACAACAAGGTAAGGTAACTGATGTATTGTTATGTTTATTTATGCACTAAAAGTTATGTGTTTATGGTAGTGTGATGTAGGGAGTTGCATAGAAATAGAAGTTTCCATGAAATCTTGAAGAAGGATTGGGTTGATATTTCCTTGGGAACCATGGGGATTGAGTCATGGTGTTTGTTTCTAGTCTTGTGATTTTGGTATTTGTGATTTTTGGAGCTTGATTTGCGGCTTTGTTTATGTTTGGTGTATGGCCATACCACTTTGTTTGTGGTATCGTATTGTTATTGTTTTTTTCTTATTTTCTTCTTGGTCTTGCCTTTATTGTTTTGAGAGTCTTGAGAATTGGTTTGAGAAAGAGGAAAGTTAGTGGAGATCAGGGAGAGTTGAACAAAATCCAACAGGTAATGTAAGACTCAGATGAAGTTGGTGCATTTGTAATGGAAGCTAAAGGTAAGAGTATGACATTTGGCTAAGTTGGTTGGGTCCATTAGTGTAAATGGACATTGGAAGTACAACCATGAGAAAGTAATCAAGAAAGGTAAAGTGAATGGATGTGAGGCATCAGATGCCTTGGCTATGTTGGGAACTATTTTTCTCATTGGTGTGTATGTGTTGCACACATAAAGGGAGTTCTCTTAACCTTGACCATATGATATCTAGTAACTACATTGTGATCATGCTTATGTTGATGTCTATATGTGTATACATGTATGTATGCATGTATGTCATGTCTGAAAAAATCATCATGGATCATGATTGTTTTTATGCTAATGTTTATATGTATGTATGTATGTATGTATGTATGTATGTATGTATGTCGTTTTCTGACAAGATAATGATTGTTTAATGCTATATTATATGTATATATATATATATATGTGTGTGTGGCGTGTGGTGTGTGGGTATGTATGTATGTATGTATGTATGTATGTATGTATGTATGTATGTTGTTGTCTGACAGAGTTGTTAGGAATCATTCTTATGGAGGAATGATTGCTTATGCAAGTGAATGACATGAAGAGTTTCCTCGTTCACAAGGAATCAAGTAGGAAGAGTAGCCCTAACAAATCTATGAGGTCAATATCATTTGGTTATGAGTTGATATTATGTGATTATATTATGTATATGTTATGGGCATGCTATACCGTAGGATACATTAGCGAAATGAAAGTGGTGTGTTCTACGACATGATGGGACAAGCATGGATAAGATACTGGAAGCAAGGTTTCTTGGTAGAGATAATGTGGTTTTGGATGTGTGGCACTATTGTTGTGCATATGTTGTATACGTTGTACATAATATGTGATGTTGTGCGCATGTGATGTTGTGTATATATAGTGTGTGTACATGTTGTTTATGTAATGATATGTACAGGGTGCTACAGATAGTGTTGTGTGAATATTGCATATGTGGTGTTGGGTATAGATGGTGCTATGTACATGTTGGATATGTAGTGTTGTGTACATATGGTTATATGTACATGTTGTATATGCAGTTCTATGTACATATGGTGTTGTGTGCATGTTGTACATTTGGTACTATGGACATATGGTGTTTTGTGCATGATTTCACATGTGTTGTTGTGTGGATGTGGTGTTGTGCACATGTTTTACATATGGTGTTATGTGCAGGTGGTGTTGTGTAAATGTCATGCATATGGTGTTGTGTACATGTGGTGTCATGTACATGTCATGCATGCGGTGTTGTGTCGTCTGGCTTTGTGTACACATTGTATAGGTGGTACGATGTACATGTGGTGTTGTGTACACGTTGTGCAGGTGGTTTCGGGTACATGTGATGTTGTGAACATGTTGTGCAGGTGGTGCCTTGTATAGGTGGTACTGTGTATGTGTTGTACATATGGTACTGGTGTACATGTGGTATTGTGTGCATGTTCTACATGTTGTGTTGCGGGCATGCGGTACTATGTATGTGCATTGTGTAGTTGTGGTATCATGACATGTGTATTCGTTGTGTGGTACTCTGTGTACGTACATGTATTGTGTAGTGTTTTACATCGGGTATAGATGGATGGTGTTGTGTCGAACACTAGGTGTAGGTGTATGTACGTGTTGTGTTTTAGACTGGGTGTAGGTGTATGAGTTGTATGTTAGGTGTATGTGCATGTATTACATGGTCTTGTATGTTGTGTGTGGTTGTATGTGTGTGATGCACATTATGTGTATGTACACATGGTTGAGGAGAAGGCACTGGGTGTTTTTTAGGTGTGGCAACTGATCCAGAGTGCATATGGAATAAAAACAAAGGTAGAATCTAAAGATCGATTAAAGGATAAGTATCAATATTTTATTTCATTTTTATTATGCATGTGATTTATGATGATTACATGTGATCAATGATTATGGTTTATGATGGTTACATGTGTTATGCTCTTAACCTGCAAGTATTTTATTATTCAGAAAACAATGTTCACTTGCCTCTTCGAGGGCACAACCTCCAATAGAGCTGAGCTCAATTACAAAATAAGACACGATGCTCCTCATGGGGAGTCTCTATCCTTTATATAGGATTCATACATGCAATACCATGGGGCAATACCATGGTTCTTATTAATACCATTTATCTAATACCATGGCCCATTTGCAACTAACTGTGGTCCCTTCATTAAATGTGAGTTAACCACCTACAATAATTAATATGGGCTTTATTCTCTTTACTTTACTATAACTATGACTCGATCCTATTACATAAATAAGGGGGTTAAGGTTGGACCCTAACATGCCCTCCCCCATAAGAATAACCTTTTCCTCAAGGCTGAAGTTGCGGAAACTACTGAAGGATAGTAGCTAGTTCCCAGGTTGCATCTTCTGGAGAGGTGTCTTTCCACTTGAGGAGGACTTCCTTGATCGTGTAGCCACACAAGTGCCACTCCCATGCATCAAGAACCTATTCAGGTTGGAGCCAAATTGACCCTTGTTCATCCACTTTAGGTAGACTGGTTTGAATTCTGCAATGGTTCCCAATCACTTTCATGAGGCATGAGACATGGAAGACTGGATGGATTTTTCCAGTGGGTGGCAAAGCTAGATTGTAGGCGACTTCTCCAATATGCTGAAGTACTTGATATGGTCTGTATAATTTTGGAGATAATTTCTAACAACCCTTATATTTGGCTGATGTCTGCTTATATGGTTGCAGCCTCAAAAATACCTGATCCCCTTCTTGAAATTGGATTTCTAAGCGATGTTGATATGCCTATTTCTTGATGAAAATTCTCTCTAAGGTGGGCCAGCATGGTTGTGAGGTTCTATAGGAATTGATCCATTTCTTGTACCTTCGAGCATCCCTTGATATAAGAAGTAGGGGAAGGAGGGAGTTGACCATAAAATGCTTCATATGGAGTCATTTTGGTGGTGGCATGATAGTTGGTGTTATACCACCATTCAGCTAGAGGTAACCATTGTACCCAGAGATGTTGCTTTTCTGAATTGAAACACCTAACGTAGGTCTCTAGACATTTGTTGACTACTTCAGTTTGACCATCAGTTTGTGGATGATAGGAAGTATTGAGTTGTAGTTGGGTACCTTGTAGCCTGAAGAGTTCCTGCCAAAAGTTACTGGTGAATACTGGGTCACGATCAGACACAATGGAAGTGGGCATGCCATGTAATTTTAAGATCTGATCCATGAAAGATTGAGCTACCAAAGCTGGTGTAAAAGGGTGGGGTAGGGCACAAAAATGAGCATACTTAGAAAGTCTGTCCACAACCACCATGATGACTGACTTGTTTCTTCACTTTGGAAGACCCGTAATTAAATCCATCGAAACCTCCATCTGGATTGAGGTCAGGATGGGCAAGGGCTCTAATGTGTTTGGGGATTTGACTATTTCTCCTTTTTGGCGCTGAAAGACGTCGTATTCAGCTACAAAAGTAAGAATTTCCTTTTTCATGTTTATCCAGAAAAATGATCTTCGAGTGCGAGCATATGTCTTTTGAAAGCCTGAATGTCCTGCAGTGGGAGATGAGTGCAACTCTGCCAAAATGCGGCTTTTGAGGGTGGATGTTGGTGATATTATGAATATGTACTTGTAGCGAAGAATCTCGTCCTACCATGAGTAGCCCGCTATGGAATTTGGATTTGCCTATAGTTTATTAATGAGTTGGGAGAGCCAGGGATGTGAAAACCATTCCTTGTGAGCCTCTTCAATCCATTCTGGAATGGGAAGGGAAATTGTGAACAGGGTACTTTCCTCCTCAAATTGGTAGGATAATGCATCTTCTACAATATTTTCGCGCCCTTTCTTGTAAATGATCTCATAATCATATCCCAGCATTTTGGCGAGCCATTTATTTTGTTGTGGCGAGGATAGGCGTTGCTCCAAAAAATATTTAAGGCTTTGATGGTCTGTGCAGATTTGGAAACGTCACCCCAATAAGTGTGGTCTCCAGGTATCTACTGCATGTAAGATTGCCATCATCTCCTTCTCATAGGTAGATTGTCCCATATTCTCCCCACTTAGTTGTTGGCTCGTGAAGGCCAAGGTTCGACCTTCCTGCATTAAAACTGCCCAAATACTCGTACCGGAAGCATCACATTCAATCACAAAAGATTTGGTGAATTCAGGTAATGCTAAGACTGGAGTGAAACACATGGCATGTTTGAGAGCTAGAAAGGCCTATTGTGCTTCATCATTCCAAAGGAATGAATTTTTCTTGAGGAGTTAAGTGAGGGGCCTAGCAATGCGAACAAATTTGTGATAGTAGCATATGAGACCCAAAAATATTCTCAAGCTCTTCAAGGTCTTTGGTTGAGGCCAATCCTGCATTGCCTAGATCTTTCTGGGGTCCACCCTGACACCTTCACACCCCACAATGTGACACAAATACTCAACTTCTTCCATGCCAAAAGAGCACTTGGACACCTTGACAAATAATTTATGCTTACAGAGCAGTTGCAAGAGCAGATCTACATGCTGAAGATGTGTGGCCCAGGTGCGACTGTAGATGAGGATGTCATCAAAGAAAACAAGGACAAACTTTGTGAGATATGGTTTGAGCAAGTGGTTCATAAGGCTCTGAAAAGTGGATGGGGCATTACAAAGACCAAATGGCATGACCAAGAACTCATAATGGTCTTCATGAGTTCAGAAATTAGTCTTTAGAATGTCTACTTCTTTCATGCGACTTTGGTGATAGCCTGAGCGAAGGTCGAGCTTAGTAAAGAATTGAGCCCCATTTAGTTCATCAAACAAGTCATCGACAACCGAGATGGGAAATTTATCTTTTATCATCAACTTATTGAGGGCCCTGAAGTTTGGACACATACGCCATTCCCCATCTTTTTTGAGCACCATGACCATCGACGATGAATAAGAACTAATGTTGGGATGAATGACGCCTGCTTCCAAGAGTTCCTTGATGATTTTTTCAATTTCATTCTTTTGGGAAAATGGATATCTATATGGGCGCACATTTGGTGGTTGGGCCACTGGGACCAAAGTAATGCTATTATCATGTTCCTCTCTCAAGGGTGGAAGCTCGTGAGGCTTGTCAAAGACTGGAAGATGGTTGTTTAAGATTTATTGCATCTTAGGATGAATATGAAGAGAATTGGATTTGAAGGCCTGGATGGCATTAAATTGGGCTATAACTCCATGGTGGCCCTTTTTTAACAATTTTTCCATCCGATGTGAGCGGATGACAGAGGGAGCTCCCGCTTGGAGTCCGCGGAGGGCATGTGTGTGGTTGTTCTGCTTAAAGCTCATATATAACTCCTAGAAATCCATTGTGATTGGGCCAAGTGTGTGAAGCCATTCAGCACCTAAGACAATGTCACACCCTCCCATGTGTATGGCAAACATGTGGGTCTTTAACTGATAGTCCCCCATTTGAAGTTTGACATTTTTACAGCGGCCTTCACATTTCATTTCTCCCCCCATCATCAATTTGGACCTGGAAGTTAGAAACTGCTCGAACAAAACAATGCACTGCTTCTACGAATATTTGATGGATAAAGTTATGTGTATTGCCACTATCAATCAAGATTACTACTGGGCGATGCTTAATAAAACCTCTGATTTTGAGAGTTTGCGGAGAAGAAATCCTGGCCAAAGCATGCAGCGAGATAACTGGTTCTTCAGGTACATTGTCCTACTAGTTGTCCTCTTCTTGCTCCTCTGGTTCCTCAAGTGGTGGGGCTTCCTCCGCTGAACTGTGATCAGTAGCATCAATTTGAAAGAGTTTGGGCTCCTTGCATTTATGCCCAGGGGAGTATTTATCATCATAGTAGTAACACAATCCTTGCTTTCTTCTTTCCGCCATTTCTGTTGGTGACACCTTTTGAACCTTGAGTGTTTGGGTAGTGCTTGAGCCTAAGTGGGGCGACCCTTGGTATGAAATTTCGTGATTAGATTGGGCCACTAACACACGTTATACTTCACGAGCTATCCTACAAGTATCCAACCATGAGATAGGGTGTTGTAGTCAGACATGGGCTTGTATGGCTTCTTTGAGACCACTGACAAAACATTCCAAGTGGAACTGATTGCGTAGACCTCTTGTGTGAAAGGTTAAGGCTTCAAAGGCTGTAATATATTCGTTCACTATTCTTGTATGTCGGAGCTTAGTGAGGTGACCCAAAAAGTTAGATTCATGGTCAAAGCGATCTGTAAGAGATTTTTTGAATGTCTGCCAAGTTAAGGGCCTTCCATAACAACGTTGATGCCATTTCCACCATTGCCATCTTTCATTGTCCAAGTACATGCTACCCACACTAAGTTGAGTCGCATCATCCATGATGTGAGTCAGTGTGAAATATTTCTCCATTTGTGTTGTCCATGTGGTTGGTTGTGAGCCATCAAATTTATACATGTCCAACTTGGGTGGTCGTGGCTGGGATTGTTGGTGGGTGCCAAAGAGGTGAAGAGACTGACTAGACTCACCCTCAATGTTTTCATTGCCAATATATGCCTCTGTGCATTCCTCCATCTTGCCCTTTGAGAGTGTTTGATTTAAGTTATTCGGCTGCAATAGTACATCTTTCAATTGTGATTCAAGGTTGTCAATCCTCTCATTGGCCATAGCTTGAGCTCTAGTTTGTACCATGCATCGATCCAATGTACTTGAAATTTGGGATCACCCGAAAAAAAATTTGCACTAACAATTGAATGGTACCACCTTGCTCAACTCATCGACCTGATTCTTATGGGCTAAGTCTCTAATAAGCATCCCAGGGGGTCTCAGACTTGTTTTCTTTCTTTTTTTACTTTGAACAGAGTTTTAATCCTTGCTTAGGAATACTGCAGTGGCCAAATCCCAGAAAATTCAATGCTGCCCAAAGTCCTGTGAAAATCATGCCCAGGTATAGGAACCCACACAATTAGTCAGATCTGAATGGTGGATATGATTGTTGTGACGACTACAGAGCCAAAACTGCTAGATTTGGATGGCGGATCTGATGGATCTGATCGATTTGAATGGCTGATTTGATAGATCTAAACCACAAAATTGATTGCTACTACTGCAACAAAACCACACCTATGAGATGAGATCTAATTTGGAAAAGATGATGATTGATGATGGAGATCCCACTAGCCCTGGAAAGCACTCTGATACCACTTGTTATTCTCTTAACTTGCAAGACAATACCCAAATACCAAATATGCGAAGAAATATACCCAGAACATAGAACAATGAGAAATAACAACAAGTATTTTATTATTTAGAAAGCAATGTTCACTTACCTCTTCAATGGGGCAACCTCCAATAAAGATGAACTCAATTACAAAATAAGACATGATGCTCCTCGTGGGGAGTCTCTATCCTTTATATAGGATTCATACATGTAATACCATGGTTCTTATTAATACCATCTATCTAATACCATAGCCCATTTGCAACTAATTGTGGTCCCTTCATTAAATGAGGGTTAACCACTTACAATTATTAATATTGGCTTTATTGACTCTTTACTTACCTATAACTATGACTCGATCCTATTACATAAATAAGGGGATTAGGGCTGGACCCGAACAACATGTGATTTATGATTTTGATCTATGATGATGTTGATAGTGCTGGATCTGCCAACATCAGGGGATCAGCCTGGTATGAAGTCCCAAATAGATCCACCATTTGGTGTGGGAGTCCCATTTGATATGATGGCCTGGTTGCCATTGTCTTAAATATTTGCTCAACTCTTGCTTGTCAGCACATGAGAATGGTTTGCTTTGTCTTCGAGAAGTGAGGTTTGCGTGCCTGGTGAGCATAAGTGTACTTGTGTCAATGGTTCTTTCATTGTGAGGGGAAGAAGGTGAAGCTGAGTTCCAGGTTGAAAGGGATCAGTCCCAACTCGGCTAGGAACACACAACACAAAGGACATAGATAACTTTTGGTAGAGCAGTCCACTTGGATGCGGCAGCCAAAACATACAAGGTAAGATAACACGTACAACACTCACGGAGTAGTTTGAACAAGTGTAACGATTGTTAGAGCAAGGTTCATGTGAAAGGTTTTTCTGATGTCCGACAAAGCAGTCAACACGGACGGGATAACATTAACAACATATACAACACATTTCCATTAATATGTTATGCACTACAACAAATGAATTAGTTCAGATGTAGAACACGAGTTAAAGCAACATGCATTACAAGTGTTAAAGATCAGTCTTTCAACAAATAAAATACATGTGTGAAAACGTGTTGGCCTATTATTAGGCTTCTAAATTAAGAGAACATTCTAAGACATGTCGTTACACCATACATCACTAACCCTGTCAGCGAGGTGTTGGAGCCACTAATTACTCCTCAAAGAAAAGATTACAGACTTGCTTGGCTATGTGGGAGAGTTGAGGTGAAAATTCTTTTGCATGTACAAATGAGGGGGTATTTATAGTCAAGGGTGAAATTGACCCTTGTGGCTATTCGCCTACCCCAATGACCATTTGAATTCCATGAATCTTTGACTTACATGACTCTTTTTTAAACAAGTGGGTCTCGTAAACTTCCACATTACATCACATTGATTGACAACAAGCCCATGGTGGAGATGTGGGTGACATGATTCATGAAATGACTCAACATGACTTGACATGACAATGCTGGTACATTCGTGCTATTGTTGGAGTGCATGTTGAGCTACAGTGCTGCTGGATGATGGATGTCTTCATGGTATATCATAGCTTCACCCCCGCTTGGTGAAGTGCGCGGAGTCTTCAATGGTCCTTGGTTCGCTTGATGAAGCTTTACCATGTTGTTCCTTGCTTCCATGTTGGAAGGCTTGACAGGATCATCTGTTCGTGAAAGTGCATGTTCGTCGCATTCATCCAATTCACATGCTTCGTTCGTTTGTCTATTAGTGAACCTATCATTCTACATGTTCTCCCTTCATTCATCGCATTCGTCGTCTTGCCATGTTCGTTGGTGTACATGTACATGCAGTCATTCATGATGAGACGGCATCGAATCCAAAACCTCCTAGTCTACCATGACAAATGATCATTCAGATGCAAGTGCCCGAGACAGACAGGAAGGCTATGACGTAGGATGATGGCTCCAGAAAACTGCTGATGAAAACTACGTAAGAGTCAATAAGAGATGGAGACAAGCAATCTGAGTCGACAGTGACTGTGTGCAAGGTTTGGCTCGGCTGGGAGGCAAAATTGCGCAAATTTTAGGAGGAACAGTCCGAGCTGCTGGAAGGTGAGGCAGGCATGCTCTACGCATTTTCAAAACAAACAATAAGTAGGAATGGAAAACTAGATTTGTGCACTTTTCGAAAGGAATGGGTTGGGCTACATGCAGGATCAACAGGTAGGGATTGCACAGTTTTTCTGGGGAACTGCCCAGGTCATTGGTAGCCAAAATTGTGCAGTTCCCAGAGGGAACTGCTAGTTGGTTGTTGGGGTCACTAGCACACAAAACTGCACAATTCCCAAAGGGAACTGCTAGTTGGTTTTCCAGGAGACTGGAAGCAGAAACTGTGCAACTCCCAGAAGGAACTGACAGTCTATTGCTAGGGGCTGTTGGCAAGGAAAACTGCACAGAGGCTGGGAGGTTGGCTTGCTGATCATCTCTACACAATTTTTGAATTGAGATGACTGATGGGCATTGGAAGGCCTACTCATGAGAATTGCACAATTTCCGAGATGAACGTTTGGTCGACTGTCGGAATGACTAACTGCGAAAAATGTGTAATTTTCCGAGGGAGATTGGGACATGCACTAATTGGTGTTTGTTCAGCTTGTCTGTGTAATTTTTGAGGGGAGTGAACCCCGGGGTGACTGCTAGGCCCGACTATCCGAGTGGCTATCACGAGAGTTGATTGAATTGCTTGCGGGAAGCACAGCTTGAAAATACTAGCTTGGTGCTTCTATGCTATCCTGGTTGAAATTCGATTGAGTCGATGGTGGGGTGATGGTCTAGATGTCAGATGGGACTCTGGTCATCAGAACTGCAACAAAAATGGCTAAGTGTGTGAACAATAGAAAGATGCATAAGTGATTATGTGAACACACACTCGCATGACTTAACGATGAGATGACCAAACCATCCAGGTACACATGTTCAACAAGATTTACTAATGGTGTAAGAGACAAGTGTGACACTCATAATTGATCATTCATTGATCGAGACGATGCTTGCACAATAGTGAATGTGACTTCGTGTGTGAGTGCAACATATGCTTTCATAGTGAATATAACAAGTGCATAGGAAGCAAAGACTTTAAGCATAACCCGAACATGGTCGCAAGCATGACTCAGACATCAACATGCAGAAACTTGAATGCAATGAATCAAGCAAGGAGAATGTAAAGACTCACACAAGCTCACATGGAGAAACCGAGTGTGTGTAGTCATCAAGTGAAACTCTTCAAGGGAGGCTCCAAAATTGGTGTAGGCCAAAATATTGAAGGGTTGTTGTAGTTGCTGCAACGGATGGTTGTGTTGTGAGCTAACTTGATGTGATATGTTTAGACATGATGATTTGGTCAAAGATGCTAGTTTGACTTCTTGTGATAGGAAGTGAACAAAATTTCAAGTATACCTTATTGACGAGCCACCAATGAGGCGCGATTTGAAGTTATTTCAATTTATTTTGAATCTAAGGGAAGTTATGTGCTTGGTATAGGAAGCATGAAAATTCCTAACTGGGTGATTGAAATTGACTGCAAGAATTAGCAGTGTGAGTGAAAGAAATTGGAACAGGTAGTAGTATGTTGATAAAGTATTCAGGGGCAGGGCCATTGTGGGACACTAGTACCCAATAGTGTCCATTGATTTCCATAAGCATGGTATGACCGATATGATGGTTTGAGGTAGGTATATGCCTTGGTTGTTTGACTTTTCGATGCAAGGAAGCATTGCTAAGAGATGGATCGCCCAGGATAGGGGATATCAGGGAATTTGGAAGGTGAGTGATTGCATGGAATGGGTGGACAGATTTCTTGAGGGAATGTGTAGCAAAGAAGGGAAGGCCAGGGATTTTTTTTTTTGGTCATTAGCATTTCCAGATGGAATTAGATGCACATTAAGAGTGCACCCTAGAGCAATGAGCTGGTAACTATTCACTGAGAGGACACGTGGTGCAAGATTGTAGTGCTGGACATTGGATGCAGTGTTGACTTTGGAAATGGATTCTAGACTTCCTAGGAAGGAGGTGAATCCTGGTATTACATTGAGGGTGGAGGTGTTAGCCTCTGGATTCTGTTGTTGTGAATCAAGCATCATATCCTTTTATTTACTGGTTGAGAAAATGTGCATTTGTATATGTGTTTATTATTGTAAATATTGTATCAAGTTGGATTTATAAATCCCCATAGACAGTATGGTTATTTTCTGGATGAAGAAAATGTGCTTAAGTATATGTGGTTAACATTATAAATACCATAATGAGTTGTGTTATAAAGCTCTAGTAAATGATATGATTGTCATGTTTCAATAGATGGTCATTGTAAACAATACAACGAACTGTGTTATAAAGTTCCATGGGCAGTATGTTTTCTTTTCAGTGGTTTCACTAAGGTATAGGTGTGGTTGAACAATAAGGACAATATCCCCCAAGGGTGGGGGGGGGGGGGGGGGGGGGGGGGTTTTCCCTATAAGAACCTTGGTTAAAAATCCATGTAAAAATATATAACACCATGGTTGACGTGACACATATTCCAAGCTCAATGGTGGGAAAAACATCATAGTGGGTGTTCATTTCAGTTATTATGGCTAAAGGAAATTGGAAAAGAAAATGGTAAAGGCATTAAAGAGGAAAAAAGCCATTTTTGGCACATTTATTTATAAAAATAAATGAAATTAGGAGAAAATCAAGGTGAAAGGTCATAGGTTGCATGCGAGGAAGAAAATGAAGGAAAATAATGGAAAATGAAGAAAATAGAGGCCTCATTCATAAAAATTATTTTGAGGATGAGTTGGTAACCTTTTCCCAGTTTTGTTTTGGAGCTCTCTCTCTCTCTCTCTCTCTCTCTTGGAAACTTAGAGTTTCTTTGGATAATTGTGGCATTGGATCAAGAAAGGAAAAGAAGGCAAGAGGAAGCAAAGATCAAGCAGGGAAAGACAAGATCAAGTAGCTACAACATAATTCTTTGAATGTATCGATTTACATGTGTATTTTCCGTTTTAGGGTTGGAATGAATGGTATTGCATCTAGTTCTTTTGATGTTATGGCATGGGTTTTTCCAGGTGTAACAGTGTTTCCAACCTATCCTTTCCATTTCTGAATAGCCATGGTGTGATGGGGTTCTCATGTTTTGGTTGAGTTTCATTGCCAGATGGATTTGAAGCTGAGTGAGGTGGATCTCCAAATGATAGAGCACATGGCCTAGTGGTCCCCGAACCAGACTATGGATCGAGGTAAATCCATTGGCCTAGTGATCCCTAAGCCAGATTGAGGGTTGCGGTAAAGCCACAATTGTGTTTCCTTGGTGGGCCTAAGAATCCTTTCTAGTGAATGGTAGGATATACAGTAAAGCCAAGAGGTGGTTTTCTCTTTGTTGGGCCTAGTAATCCTGGGTTTGGGATGTGTGGTAAAGCCTAGAGAGTGGGTCTTGATTTATGGCCTAGTGATCTGGGTTTGTATTGCGATAAAGCCTAAGAGACTCAGAGATAGGAAAATTCCTCACGGTGTAGGTGGAGAAATAAAATGGAATCCATACTTATTTGACCTAGTGATCAGGTGGAGATAATGGTAAATCATATTAGGACATGTTTATTGTATTGGCCTAGTGATCTAAGATGGATTATGGTAAAGCCTAGTTCTATTGATGAGGGTGAGGTGGTTTCGCCTTGGGATGCCCTAGTTGGTTCCTTTGGTTTGAGTCTGACATTCATGCTTGGAATATGTCACAGGGGTGAATGGCTGAAGAGAGAGTTGGCTCAATCATTCTATGGTTGGCTGGAATGTGGTAGTCCCATCCCAGGTTTAGATTTTGCATCATTAATGAGAGGTTATTTCTCCTTGTATTTCTATGAGTATTATATTTATTTATATGTGGATCATATGACTGTGATTTCATTGGTATTTCTACTACTATTATGCTTGTTATATATGTGTTTTATAATAGTGGCTATGTACGTCTCTCATCATGTTTTTACTTGTAAATTAATGGACAATGTATCTATGACCTAATAGATGATAATGCAGCAAATAATGTGAGTGAATAATGTTTCTTAGTGATTCTCAGATAAGTATGAGATTCATATGCTTAAATCTATTATTTACACCTGTAGATTACATATTTGTGATATTTTTAACGAAATTCTTGCCATGGCTAGTAGGGATCCAATTAAGGGTTTGTTCAAGTATTTACATTTGCATCATTGTTTCCCTTCCATCTTTATGTTTTGAAGGTGTCATTTAATACTAGGATGTGACTTGGGCTCTAGGCCTGAAAAAGTGGCTCAAATCTTGGAGACACTGGCACAACACTGGGAAAAATAGTCCTTGGACACTGGCATGCCTTGCCATGAGAGTGTCTAGAGCCTCATGGACATTGGCAAGCCTATAGCATGAGTGTGTCCAAAGGTTAAGTGGTTGAAAACATCAGTGGGACCTAGGGGCTAGCTACTTGAAGAGTTGGGATGGTTCTCAGGGGTCCTATAGTTGATGTGGAAGGTTTGTATGTTGTGTTTTCTTCGATTCCATTTCCTTCGGGTCACATAGGAGGTTGAATCTAATCATAATAGCCTCTTGTCGCATGTTTACCCTGGTTGGCCAGTTACTTAGGTAGATGTGGGAGGAGGGTGTTACATTTGGTAAATTTGGGATTCACAAGAAACAATATTGAACCCAAACTCTACTTCAAGTTAGTCCAAGATATATCATTGATTTTGCTTTATATGTTGATGATCTATTCTTGATAGGTAGTGAACCCATTATAATAGAGTGTAATAGGGAGCTAGCCTGCGAATTTGAGATGAAGGACCTTAGACTCATGCACTAGTTTAAAGGTCTTAAGTTGTGGCAAAGGCTTGATGAGATTTTCCTTTCATAAGAAAAATATGTTGTGAAGTTGTTGGAAATATTTGGAATGGATGCAAATCACTACCCACACTGATGGAAATGATATTCAAGAAGTTATGTGGAGAAACTGCAGGACCCGATTTGGCAAATCCATCTAAGTATATACAGTTGATTGGGGCTCTAATTTTCCTAGTGAACACCCATCCGAACATATTCTATGCAATGAATACATTGATTCTGTTCATGACTGAGCATCTCCATGCACATTCGATCGATTTCAAACACATTTTGAGATATTTTTCAAGGGACGATCACACTTGGTCTGAGATATTCTACCATAGATATTCGACTTCATGGATACACCGATGTTGAATGGGTAGAAAACATTGTTGAAAAGAAGAGTATGTCTGGATGTTGTTTTAGCCTTAGATCTACCATGATATCTTTCATGAGCAAGAATAAGAATTCCATAGCATTGAGTACCATCAAGTTAGAGTATATTTCTACTAGCATGGCTAGCTATGAAGTAGTTTGGTTAAGGAAGCTCTCTGGAGAGATATTTGAGCAAGTCCTAGACACTACAATGATATATTGTAATAAAAAAAGTGGGATCCATCTGGCAGAGAATATTTTATTTTCATGACAAGTCCAAACACATAGAGTTTCGATATCACTTCATTCATGAAATGGTGGAGAGAGGAGTCATTTGAATCCATCACATATTAACAGATGAGCAGATTACATGTATTCTCATCAAGGCTTTGCCGAAATGGAAGTTCTTGGTATTCAGAGAGTATCTTAGACTGATGGATGTGACCCCCCTAATATGGGGCATTACTAAATGAGGACACTGATCCAACTCTTTGTCCCCTCTGTTCGAGCTCCCAGGGGTGTGGAATTGAGATAGAGGGCTCCTGATGTTGAGGGATCTCTAGACAATAGGGTATCACCCCTATCTATTACCCATAGGGTTCAGTAGTAACTCCCCTATATTATTCTTTACAGAGTATACCCCAGTTGGAATCATACCCACAATCTGGGCTTGTTGGCATAGTCCCTCCCCATCTGGCCAACAGGTTGAGGAGGCTTGGGGGCGTGTGATCCTTACATTTTTGTAAGCTAGGTATCTCACCCAAGCTCGAATTATGATGAAAATATTCTTCCAAATGACTCTTGAGGGTCATTGTTGAGAATATCAATAGGAAATAGGATGGGTTTAGTAGTATCTCCCTTATATCACCTATTTCTCAATATGGGGTCCAAGAAATTTACCTCTCCCATGAGATTTTGGGTTGCGATGTACTCCCTAATGTGGTTTCGGATTGAGATATGCTCTCCAATGATGTAGAGGGTGGATGCATTAGCTGTTGGGTGTGGAGCCTGATTATCTTTTGTATTCAAAGGTTTCAACCGAATGTATACCCCAGGAAGACTATACACTCCTCCACACGGGGGGGTGCAGGGGGGACTTGACCCCCCGTGGGGGCCCACGGGGGCTAATCCCCCTTGGCTGGAGGGTCTAGGGGCCAGCAGTCCCTTAGCGAGGATTCGGGGGTAGCGCCCCCGAAGCTAAAAATAGATGTAAAATTGCCTTGTAAAAGTATAGTAATTTCTAGTCAATCTGGGTCGTTCATTAGGCAGATGATCTGATGATAGAAGTTATGTTTAATTTAGGGTTTTTTGCCCTAGAAGACAACCCCTCGCTATATATGAGGGAATTGTATTGCGTCTATGTATATCTGTATTCAGAGTGAAGAAAAGAGAGGAGATTGAAAGTAAAGAGGGAGTTACAAAGGATCTTCTGTAGGTTGTATCTCTTTAGTTTACTGGATAATATAATAAAAGAAGGACTGGCTATTTCTTCGTGGACGTAGCCCAAAACTAGGTGAACCACATATATCTGTGTCTCTCTTGTTTTATGTGTTTTCTGTGTTTATATTTCTGTAATATTTTTTGTGTTCCATTGCTCTGTAATATATAATTTCTTAACAATTGGTATCAGAGCCGAAGGTCTATTTGGCTTATAAACTCACAAGAGAGAAGGGTTCCTGGTTCGAGTGGGAGAAATGGTGGAAGATGGTAGGTTTCGGGTCGAAAAATTCAACGGCCAAAACTACCAGCTGTGGAAGATGCAAATGGAAGATTATCTATATCAGAGAGATTTGTACCTACCATTGAGCGAAAATACAAAGAAGCCGACGAGTATGACAGACACAGAATGGGATATTCTCGACAAAAAGGCACTTGGAACAATATGGCTATGCCTAGTAGCATCAGTAGCATTTAATATTTAAAAGGAAACAACAACAGAGGGTTTAATGTCAGCATTGGCCAAACTATATGAAAAACCCTTAGCCTCAAATAAGGTATTTATTATGAAGCGTTTATTTAATATGAAGATGTCAGAAGGTGGATCTGTTGCAGACCATTTAAATTGATTTTAATACAATTACAAGTCAGTTAAGTTCTGTAGGGGTAAATTTTGATGATGAAGTTAGGGCTCTGTTATTTCTGTGCTTATTGCCAGAAAGTTGGAATGGCTTAGTTATGCCCATTAGTAACTTTGTCTCTAGATCTGGTACTTTAAAGTTTGATGATGTTGTCGGTGCAATCCTTAGTGAGGAAATGCAACGGAAAATCTCTGGTGAGACACAGGAAATGCTTTGACTGAAGAGACTAGGGGAAGAAAAATGGAAAGAGGAAAGAGCCCAGGATATCGCAGTAAGTCAAGGAAAGGAATATCCAAGTCCATATCGTATATAGTGTGCTGGAAAGGCGGGAATAAGGGACACCTAAAGAAAGATTTCAAGTCTCGGAAGGGAAAAGAAGGAGACGCGCATCAAGAAACTGATCATGAAGTGAATGTAATAGGTGATGTGTTGCAATATGCTTTGATTCTTTCATTAGAAAATATTATTGATGCCTGGGTGGTAGATTCAGGGGCCTCATTCCATGTCACACCTAATAGGAAACATTTTCATGATTATGTTCAAGGAGATTTTGGACGAGTTCGATTGGGTGATGATAAACCCTATAAAATCGTTGGAATGGGCACAGTTTTCATAAAACAATAGAAAGGAAATCAATGGCTATTGAAGGAGGTAAGGCATGTTCCAGATCTAAAGAAAAATCTGATTTCAACTGGGCAGTTTGGATGTGAAGGTTGCGTAAGTACTTTCACAAATAAAACTTGGAAGGTCACTAAAGGATCCTTGGTAATAGCGAAAGGAGGAAAGGTTGGTACATTGTATTTATGCAATGGTATTTCT
>APFE031557415.1:0-28433 GCA_000404065.3 Pinus taeda
CACACAATAAGCCATTTACAGGTTGTTGAGACTTCCTGTAGTGATTTAGGCCAAAAATCCTAATTTATCAACACAAAACCCCTAAATCAATTTAAATGCAATTCAACAACTATAAACTATTAATTAATTAATTTCCAAGGCATTTGAGGAATGAATGATGAGAAAAAGGTAGGAAATGGTTATGTTTTGGGAGGGAAAAATGGGTCTTAGAATGGTACCAACAGGGACTGTGTAGGCAACTTCAAAAAGAAGAGTTTGATTTAGCTTAAGAGAGGGTAAATTCAGTTGTTGGAGGTCAAGAGAAATTCCATAAGGGAAAATGAGTCATTCTTAGAGGTTGATTTGGGTTTCACATCTTGATCAAAGCAACTTCTAGGTAGTGCAATTTTGGCCTACACAGGGTAGCGCGAAGGTTGATGCATGTTGAAGAATCTAGGGCAATTAGGTTAATAAGATTCTTCTCATGATGATAACTATTTGTGAGGTGCTTTTTACTTTTTCTTATTAGCACAATCTTCTCTTATTATTGTTAGAATGTGTTTTCTTACTTCATCAAATAGTTACCGAAACAAAAGAGACAAGAACACAAGATGTTGGCTTTTTTCCAGGGCCAAAACCTCTCACTCTTTGAGAGGAAAACCTGCACAAATTCTTCTTATAGAGATTCCAGTTGACAAATACCAAGATCATGACCTTGACCTATTTAGCCACTCCAAGATCAAGACACCAATCCTATTCTTTGTCATTGTTGAGATCATCATCACTATTGCAACACCAAGGTCATCACTATTGCACCACTGAGATCATTAGTGTTGCACCTTCACTGAGGTCTTCACCATAACAACAAGATCTCTATACTGCTCCTGATGGAGACATAGTTACAAGGACATGATCTCGGTGAATTTAGAGTTTCATCTAAATTCACCGATATCATGTCCTTGTAACTATGTCTCCATCAAGATCATAATATTATCTATATTGATACCATGATTACATCTATTCTGAGATTATGACTGCATCTAGAATGTATCCTGAGACAAAGTGTATCATTGTGGGATCACCAAGATCCTCCTCATCACAAATCTTCCGAGACTGCAAGGAAACAAGTCCGAGCCCTTTCCTGTGGCATCTGAGGCTAAGACTGTGATCACCAAGATTGTGAGGAGGCCGAGACTTCATCCCTATGGTACCCACCCAAAAAACACAAAGATATGAATTCTTGAACTATGGACAGACCTCTAAAACTTCTTCGCTGTGACCTCTAAAATCCTTTCTGTGACTACCCTCCAAAACTTCAAAAGGATCTGAGTTCTTCACTACCCTTATGCGAAGATCCTAGCTGGGTATATAGAGTAATCCGTCCCAGATATTAAGACAACATGACATTATGAATGGATGTGTTTATTGATGCAAGTCGACATGATCTTTGTTTGTTATTGTTTGGAGGCCGAATTTTTCAAGAGGGATTGTGCTTGTCTTTGGAGGGCTTCTAGACATTTTTATAGTCGTGTATACCTTAAACATAGGCTCAAGAAGAGATCTTCATGCATGACATTAATTCTAGACTCTAAATGACAAATCATATTATTCTAAAATCACTTGCTCATGAAACCCATGAAGCAAGTTTACAATAATAATTTTTTTCTCTTTGTTACATCATTTACATAAGTCATAATTACATGTCATTATGAAGACCAAACATAGTTACATTCTTCAACTCTCCATCTTAACTAGGGAGGTATTCATAATGGTACTTGGTCATTCTCAATCTGAAGAACTCTCTCATAAGAAGAATCAGATTGGTAACCCATCTGTATAGCATCATAGTAACCAACATTATTTCCACAACAAGGCCTTGACTGACATCTCTATCTCTCATCATATCATAGCACAATGTTGGCGAGACCAATGGCTATAGACACCTTAATCATTGTCTCTTAAGGTACATGCGCACCCAAGTTTTCACTGAGTATGACCTTCTAGGACTATTCTTATATTGGGTTCCTAGCCTTCAAAGAATATCAGTCCTCTTGCCTACTCTTATATTGGATGCCCTATAAATCCTCAAAGAGCATCGGATGCCAGATGATTACCCAACCCTCCATTATTTCTTCCCAAGTGAAGACAAGAATGTTGTGTTTATCTCTTCCTCTTAACTAGGGAAGATATGTCCATTCTTGTAAAGGAATGTACCCAAGCTCCCTTTGACCAGGGACTTTCCCAAGATCCTTCTTGATTGGGGACTTATTAGAGCTCCCTCTGAGCTAGGGACTCTCCTTTTCATCAACAAATTCTTCTAATGGGTCCTTCAGGTGCTTGACCACTTTCTTTCTTTGATGGCATGAAATTCAGTAGAGCTTCTTCCTTATAGGGCATTATCCATCCATCACTTTCCTTCTTGGTTTGTCATGTCAGTCCTTTCTTCATGGAAAGTGGCTTCTTGGTACATATCTGGAAGCTTCTTCATATGACTACTTCTTTCTTGTCATGCTTCTTTCATGAATTTCCATTCACCACATGAATGGTAGTTGTACTTGCGCTTACAACTCTTGCTCCAGTAGCCATAAATGAACTCATCTAGATATCATTCAAGAGATCAAAACATAACACTAAATCAAATAGTACCTTATGATATGGCTCTTCATCATGACATCTTCCTGTAGGTATTAACATCCCGCATACATGTTGACACATCTCCCAAATATATCCATTGTCAAGGGTCTCCATCTTTTTCACACTTTCATTAGAGTCTTCATATGTTTTCGGGAGATTTCCTAGTCAAATATTCTTGGTCCTTTGGATGTTGATCGCCTTCATCATGGTTGCATATCTCACAATCTCTTCCTTCCTTACACATTCCATTCCCAGGAGCTTCCAATCAGAGTTCCTTAATTGTAGTCAACCACCTCATACTTCATATGACGACATATTATGTTGATTTCATTTGGTGTGATTCATTCCTTTATGCATCTTCTCAGAGGAGGATATTTCATTTCTTTGATCACGCTTCTCAAGATATAAGTAGTGATCCATGTTACCTACAACCATAGGACATGACATTATGATATTAAACACAAGAATACATACCTCATTTTACCTTTAGGTAATCTAGGCTTCTTCCAACAGCTTCCTTGATTGAAAATATCTTCAACTCTTTGATCTGCTTCATTTCTCATATCATCATATCATCATATCATCATATCATCATCCCATGAATTCCATAAGTTGGAGTTCTTGATGAAACACTTGCTTCCACTCTAGATCTGTGAATCCTCCAATGAGGATTCCATCAGATAATCTTCAGGATCTCGCATATTCTTATTCAATGGACGTTTCCCTTTTGATTGATGTATGATGAGACTTGTCCTGGATGAGTTTTTCCTTTGTTCTTTCAATGAGGTCACCAAGAGCTATATTGACTACCATAGAATTTTTTTCCTTTTGTCCTTTGTGATTCCCATGGTGATGTCATGAGCTCTTGTTTCTAATGCTTCCATAATGCCACGATGCATCTTATTATTTATCATGGTCATATCTATAACAAAAGATTTAGGATCTTATGATAAGATCCTTTTTTTAGGGATACCATCTCAATCATAGTAGAGATCTGTTACTCCCTCTTTCCTTGGCCCTTTTTCTTCAGCTTCCTTGATCTTTCCAGTGATATGAGATTTCTTTCCATAACATTGAATCTTAGCTATATTGTTCTGTCTTTTTTTAGGGCCAAACTTCCCTTTCTTTTTGGCAAATGTTTGAGTCCTTTAACCTTCAACACTTTTGCCCTCAGGTTGTATTTTTCTATTTATCATAAAGAACACAAGGTGTCAAATGAGGTAATCAATTTTTGTGGGAGTATTTTCTTAAGAATGCATTCTTTCACCATTCCTGTGAGTCAGAGAGGAGATGTCATACCAGTTGTTCTCCTAAGGCTAAATTCATATATTCAGGGTCCTTTATCACCAATCCGCCTAGTTTTTTTTGCAACCTTATTGTGTTCTAATTTACTAGATGAAATCGGTTCTCATTATTTTTCCCACCTTGCCATAGAAATTTTATGATAATGTTTGTCATGCGATGGATGATGCTCTTCAGAGCTATCAGCCTAGAGCCTATATACATTGGAAGGGAGGAAAGGGTTGATTTGATGAAAACATTTTTTATGGCCACATTTATCCATTGTGCTCCTCATGAGAGAATTCCTTTTTCTTAAATTATTGGAGGATAGTCTGCCTATCATCTCCATTGGACAAGCCCAGAGAGATGGGGATGCCAAGATAGGTGAATAATTTCCAATTTCTGACTACCGAAAAGCCCAAAACTCAGGATATTTCTTGAAAAGTGGACTTAGAGCAGTTTTAGCCAAGAAATAAAATTTTCTGCTTATTGACTAACCCGCCTAACAACAAAAAATAGGAGTCTAAGATATTTTTGAATCGAAAAGCTATGGTTCGAGACGCTCTTCCAAGAAGAAGAATTTCATTGACAAATTGATGCTCAATTAACTTTTCGCACCAGACTCATGGTGTCTTTTTTAGGCCATATAAGGATTCAATGAGTTTGCATTCTTTTAATTATTGTCCCTTCACAACAAAACCTTCTACCTGATACATTAATACATTTTATTTCAAGTCTCCATTCAAGAAAGTATTGTTCACCTACATTTAATGAACTTTCCATCCATTCAAAATTTTCAAGGCAAAGTGAGTCCGGATGGTGGCCCATTTTGTTATGGGGGAAAAGGTCTCATCATAATTAACACCCTCTTTCTATGAATATCCTTTTTCCACAAGATTTTCTTTATGCTTGTCAAGTGAGCCATCTAACTTGTACTTTTTCCTATAGACACACTTGTAACCAATTTACTTGGTTCCAAATGGAGGGTCCACCAACTTCACTTTCCATTCTTTGTGAGAGTATCACAATCCTTTTGCATTGCTTCTTTCCAATCATCATGATTGGTTCAAAATTAATACAAAAATTCAATTCATAGTCATATGAAACATCCGTCATCAACTCAGTAAAAACTATCACATCACCTCCATATTGTCTAGAGGAATTTTTGGTTCCTGTAAGTCCAACCTCATTAGGAGGAACAATTTCAAGTGTTTTGGTGAGCCATTTTTCAGATGGTCCATATTTATTTGTTTATTGAGATGGAGCTACATCAATATTTAGCCTTCCAATCCTCTCAATCACATCACTTAAAGGGTCTTCCTTATCTGAAGGAGTGATTGAAACTCCATGATGGGGAGGAAATGATTGAGAAGGAGATTCCATAGATTGATCCAAGATAGGGATTCCCTCTTCAAGATGTGGAATCTCATTATCAAATTCATGATAAGTTTTTGCATGATTGAATCTATCCAAAAGATTAAGTTGCGACTGAATACCCCAAGAAGATGCATTTCTAACTGCTTACTTCGAGCTTGCTTCTTTGTTATTTAGGAATCAAGGGATAACATTTGGAGCCAAAGATCCTAAGATGCCTTACTAAAGGGATATAACCATACCACAATTCATATGGAGTCTTATTTATGAGAGCATGAGATGGACATCTATTTTTGGCATATATTGTAGATAGAACTACATCAACCCAAAACATCAACTTTACATTTTAGAAAAACATCATGGAATGAACCACATTCAAAATAGTTTTGTTCATTATTTTAGTTACACCATTTTGTTGAAGATTGTATGGAATGGTAGTTTTATATTGAATCCCATGTTTGCAAAGATAGTATTCAAATCCATTAGAAGTATATTCTTTTCCATTATCAGTGGGAAGGGATCTAATATGCGATTGTGCATCATTTTCAATCCATGCATGAAAATTTCTGAAAGTTTCAAAAACTTATGATTTGCTTTTCAACAAGTATGCCCAACACATCTTGGTGTAATAATAATAAAAGTCATCATATATCTATTTCCATTCGTAGAAGGAACAATCATAGGGTCACACAAATTAGAATGAATCAATGCAAGTTTCTAGGTGCTCTAGAAGTAGAATCATGAAATGGTTATTTGCTATGTTTTCCTAGGATACAAGCATCACACTGCTTCAGTTTCATTGGAATAGTTGGAAAACTAGAAACACCATTATGTTTCAACCAACTAAGACTATCATAATTAATATGTCCAAATCTTTCATGTCATAGAAAACTGGATGGCAATGTATCTTCATTGTACTGAGAAATGCGGGAAGAATTCTGTGCATGAGAAGATGTTCCTCACAACTTTAATGCCATCTTTCCTCCTCTATTCTAGTGATGGTAAACCTGTTGTCAAAATATTTCCTTATCTCTACTTTTCCATCAAACATATGAATGGAGAGTCCTTGTTGGAGATGGTGAACAAGGAGCAATAGGTTTCTCCATAGTTCTAGAAGGCAAAGTAATTCATGCATAAGAAAGTTAAGAAGGCTAGGTAGTTTAAGTCTATTGATGCCAAGTTCAGATGGTTTGAGACTTGTCTTGTCTACAAAGTATAATGATCCATCTACACTATCACTGAGGCATTTAAACAAGTCTTTCTAAAAGGTCATATGGCAATTTTCACCTATATCAATCAACCATGCATCTCTTAAAGAAGCAAGTGAAGTATGAAACAAATATTTTGTTACTCCAATATTACAATGGGAAACAATGTAATGACCATATTCATGTGCTTTACCTTTTACTAAGTATAATATTTTACCTTTGTCTTCTTTGTGACCTTGTTTGATCCTTTCCCAGTGAATTCTGCACGTGGATGCATCATGTCCATCTCTATCACAACTAGTGTAGTGGAGATCATATCTTTTTCCTTGATGTTGTTTACCCCCTTGCCTTTGTGATTCTTCCTTCCACATTCTTTTCTGCTACTTATTTTAGGAGAATCTTTTTTTCCACTGGAAAAATCAGTAACTTTCATTATAGGTTTGAAAATTACATAAGCAGATGCCCATGGCATTACTGTATCGGTCATATATTTGCTGAAAGTGCATGCAAAAAAAAAAAAAACCACCTCACAGGGTGCAGTCAGGAGCTATTGATCAATCAAAAAAACTGTCTATCTAGGCTTTCCTACCTTTCTTTTTTTCCACTTTCCGCCAACCTTCATTGTTTGGCGGAGCTGTTACAATAATCATTTGTGCTTCATTTGTGGCAGACATGAGGTCCTTTTCAGAATCTGTACTTGATGGTGAGTATGCTCGTTTGCTGCCCCCAATTTCCTGTCCGGAGTTCTCATATTGCTGCTGTGGGTAACTTGCATTTGTATCTGTTGCTCCTTCAATCAGATTTCCATTATTCTGTAGGTGTTGTGGATAATTTTCTTTGCTGATTTCTGGATTATTCCTTCCATCTTCATCTTCTTGTAGAATGCTCGTGGTTTCTGCTTTCAGTTCCTCTTCAATGTCCTCGGCGCTTGTGGCTGTAAATTGCCAACCTTTCTGCTTTGGTGGTTGTCTCCTTCTCCTGTCTTTTTTATTTTGTGGACATGCACTCTGAAGATGACCTGTTTGTCGGCATATGCGGCAGCGGAAGGTGGTGTTTTCATAATCCAGAGGTTGTGCCCATTGATTCCCATTATGGATTAGTAGTATGTGCTCTGGTAGGCCTTGACTGAGGTCTACCTCCACACATATCCTGGCGAATGTGTAGATATCCCTGGATAGGCGCTCATTGTCTACTTTTATAAAAGTTCCCAGGGTGTTGCCTATTCCTTCCAGAACTTTGTAGTGCCAAAAGTGTATAGGTAGGTTAAACAACTTTACCCAAACTGGCATTTTGGTGACCACCATGTTGTTTGGGTCAAAATCCGGGGACCATGATTTCACGAAAAGGCCAGCATTCCCCCAAAACCATGGACCCTCGTTCAAGGCATATTCTTTGTCCTTTATGGTATCAAATTTGACAATAAAGAATCCCTTAGAGCACAGGTGAATATCACAGTTTTCTGTCCATATGGAGTAGATCCATTGTAGAAGGGCTTCCGGTTTGGGCCAAAATCCGTTGAACCTGCATATTACTGCTTTTGTTGAATATTCAGCTTGTATTTCATTTACCTCTGGGATGGAGATCGTTAATGCAGGGTTCTGTGCTGTCTGCTCGACAATGTATGCCCCTGGTGCTGTAGTTTGCTGTTCTGGTTTCTTTTGTGGTTCCATCTTCCCTTTGACTGCATCTTTGAAGGATGCTGGTCCTTTTGAACTTGAGCCGGGGCAGCCTCCGTGCAATCTTGAGCTGAGGCAGATGGTAGAGTCCTTTGCTATTCCATATTCCATTAGCTTGAACCCTTCCTGAATTACCTTCCCTGCATAAAGGAGGAGCTGTTTGCATGGTGGGATTCCAGTTTTTTCCTGAATCCTCTGTTTGAGGATTTCTGTTGCCTCCCAATTCCCTATTTCGATGCATATTGTGCTCCCTCCCATAGATCTAATAAAGAGAGAGCTTCTTTTATCGTCAGTCGTCTTTTCCGGGGAGTGAGTTTCCAGATTTGGCCTGTATAAGGGTGGATCCGCTCTACATAGCACGAGATCTGAAGGCCCATGACCCAATCTGTGCCCAGCAATATTATTCATAGGATATGGTGCCTTATCAGGTCTCAACGACGCTTGTTCTATGGATCCATGGCCCGATCTGAGCATCGCCCTGTTGGTCGATGAGTATGCTATCAGATTAGGGCTCATCTGTAGTTTTTTGGTCATCTGGATGACCAGATCCGCCCGACTGATCAAGTCAGGGTTTCGATTGGTAGCGAAACCATCTGTCAGACCCTCTTTCGATCCAACATAGTATTGCGCTATCAGTTCTGCACAAAACAGTTTTTTTGAGACCCAATACCCTTGAATAACCGCCATCGCCATCGCCTCCATTCTATACTTGTTGTATTCCGGCAGTTTTGATACTTGAAACCAGACACAGTGAAATGTGGCACCCAGATCCCTCTTAACTGAATCATCCTGAGCCGAGAAGTGGAGGATAAAACCCAGATTTCGTTTGCTTTGTTCCAAATCTTGTATCAGCTTTCCCGTAGCGGATCCGGGCCAAATCCGCAGGTGAAGGTTTTGCACGGCGTTCTCCTCTGCCTGGTATCCCCCCGATTCTATGCAGAGTTGTGCAGTTAGGGCAGCGGCGGCGGCTTGACCTTCAGGTTCCCTGATCGATTGAAGAAACGCCATTGCTACGCCTCTTCTTTTTCTCAAAACTCTACTTATTTTAGGAGAATCATGTGACTCATTCTTCTCTTTCTAAGAAAGGCACACTAATTGTTTATGGGAATCAGATGATGTCTTCCACCTCCCAAAATCTTTTTCCTATTATACAAACTTCTTCACAAAAGAGTCAAAAGTAAGGTCCTTGTGTTGTGCACTAGCTTGTAGGGATTCAAGAGAATGAGAGTATGTGGGATAGAGGGCCTTGACAAAGGTTGTGGGAGGAATACCCATATAAACTCTAATGACATTTACACCATGCATGATGGCTCTAATATCTGAAGCTACAACCAAAGGGCCATCATCTTTCAACTTAAGGTTGAATAGTTTGATCACCAATTGAACAACTTTCAATTATGAGTGTGATTCATATAAATCTTTCAAATTTTCAATGCACCATGAGAAATTTTAATTGAAACTATATGAAAACTCACCTCTTCACTTATAGAAGCAGTAATAAGGGCATGAGATTTGTTTTCCTTGTTCTCCCAAATGGCTAGCTCTTTATCTTATGTGAGCTTGGTAGGTGCATTCTCATCCTCTCCTTCACATATGCATTTCCATAAGTCTTTAAATATGAGGGTGAGCCTCATCTTTCTTGACCATTCTTTATAGTTTATCTTTTCCAATCAATACTATTTCGACAATGGAAATAAGATAATGCATCATTGACAAAGTTTGTGTTAAGGCTGAAAATTGGATAAACAAAAATGTTGCAGTAATCTCTTTTTCTTCAAATGTTTACAGGGAACGCATTGTTCCAATACAATTGAAAAAGATATAAGAACATAACTTCACCTTTTTTTCAATCTGTTAAATCTCACTATCAAACTTATCAACTAAGGCCTTGATGGGAATTCTTGCATAGTGAAATCCAAAGGAAATAAAACATTGTGACTCCTCAAGGAAACCTCAAAAAAGAGAAATGCATGATCCAAATGAAGGGGCCCATTCATGTATGGGAATGGAATGTTTACAAAAAAATTTCACCTTCAATAAGGTCTTTGGGCCAACTTCGTTCAGTCATGGCTCTTAAGACATCAACTTCATTTTTACATTATTGGTATTACCCTACTAGCTACAAACTTGATAATCGAGTTTCTCCTCCTTTCACAAACACTGAAAAGGGTGTACATTCCACTTTGGATCACCATTGGGGAAAAGGATCAAACTATAAAAATGAAAAAAAAATGATTTTCCTTTTATGTCTAAAGAAATTGGCTTAATTCATAACGAGCCATAGTGTCGTAAGTTTTAGAGGCACCTATATATGTGAATCTCGGAGATCGACAAATTGGGATCACAATGTGACATCAAACCTTAATCTCAATTTAGCATGTGGATAGGTTTCAAGATTTTTCTTTGCCACTACCCAATATCAGGAAGGCTCAATGCTCTGAGAATTTCTTTAATAATGCAATGAAGCATGCCCAAACAAATAAAATATCCATAATGATGTTCCATGTTAGAGATTCAATGACTTCGACCAAGAAAAACTCGGCAAGAGATGCGATAATATCCATGTCTAGTTGTAAATGGGAAAACATCAACGGGATTATCACTACCCTCATGCCATGTCAGGCCAAGGAGTAACTCCTGAATAAGATATAATTGCATTAATGAGAACATAATTATATAACATACCTTTTGGATTCATCTTCCAAGTTGGTTCCTATTATAATTGTTCATATTTCCCCTTATTTACATATTTACTGTTTATTCACCCAATCCCTAATGATTAGGTGTCTAACATTAGGAAACTTAAGGAGTTTAAATATCTTGTGGAAAATCATACAAATCAAAAGTTAAAGTCATTAAGAATTGATAATGAATGTGAATTCTATGGGAAATATTTCAAACAGTCACTACTAAATATTGAGCCAGTTTTCGAACTACTAAATATTGAGCCAGTTTTCGATGGCTCTTTGTCTTTCTTACAACACTCATTCGTAGCTATAATGACAAAAGAGAGACTTTGCAAAATGTCAAATAGTTTGCAGTCGTCTTTGTGACGTCTCCATAATCGTCGTAATTTTGATGGTAATATTGTCGCAATTTCGCCTGCAAGACAGCCAGTTTCTATCGTCGAAACTCACGTTAAAAGGACAAAAGCTTGACATAAACGTCATCGCAAGATCGACAAGCCCATGAATTCTACAAAGTATGGTTTGCGAAGAGCATGTCATAGTTGTGACATCTATGTTGTGATGAATCTGCCGTAATTTCTATGTTTTTGTCATGGGAAGTCACATCACAAGACCAATGATCCTGCTAATTTTACAAAAGTATGTTGCGACGACAATGTTGTAGTTGCGATGTTTAACTGTGGGAAATATTGTCGCAAAATCTATGAAATCACTAATTTGGTAAAATATGTTGCGATGCATAGACCTTAGTTCCGAATTTTGTGCCATGGGAAATTCGATCATAAGACCCACGACACAAACAATTTAACAAAGAGTTTTGTGATAGTTAGACCAGTGTTGCAATACCGACGGAGTTGGTAATTTAGAGAAAAAAAACATAAAGGAGCCTTGTTATATGTAGACTAATTTGGATTATTTGTAGCTTTTAAAACTATAAGGCAGAAGGGATTTACGCCAAATAAATTTGGAGTAAAAAAGCACAACGTTTGTGAAGATTTGTCATCGATCTGAAATTGAATGCCAATCTCTCTTCCTTGCGATACTCCTCCCTTGGTTACACGTTAAGGGAAGGGGACCCGTCGCACTGTTGTTTCACATTGTTACACCCACATCATCAATCCACGTCATCTCAACATCAACACTTCACATAATCCCTATACGTCTACATACTTTTATATTCAAAAGATCACATTTGTTGCAATTTTAATTTAATGCGCCTTCTCTCAACTATTGTGATCACAACATTCCGAGAGAGTATGAATTTAATTTTATTGTCATGTTGTGATCTTGCATCACTGTCTTTATGCTCAAGTGATATCTACATGGAGGTTTGAGATTTATTATTGTAGGTTGGCTCGAGTCAACCACCCACCTTCTCTTATTTATCAAACTCTATGGAGACTATGAGAGATCTCATCACAGTTTCTTTGTGTGTTTGGTAATTGGTTTTCACCTTATTTCTGCATTATGGATCACGTGGACAATGGAAAATATTCAATGTCAGTCTCTGGATCAACTCATGTTTCTCTTCATAGGAGGAAGGATATATTGGTCCCACTGGAAAACATTTATCCTTCCGACATTTTCGACAGAATGTTGGACTCCTCTCAAGGCCTGATAGTCTCCATTCAAAAGCTGGAAGATATTGTGGAATGCCAAAGAATCTCCTTCTATATCTTATTGGAAGATAAACTATTGGTTGATCATTTTCAAATGGAGCCTCTCACAATGGGATAAATAATGAAATTCGCTAGCTGTTGGCTTTGTGGGGCCTAACCCAGGTTCAACATTAGTTAGCCAAACAAATTCCTACACTACTGGCCCTTTTGGCATCAACCCACAAAGCACATACCAAAAAATCTCACCTAAAGCAGCATGGGGGATGTTGGAACCAAGTTTTTGCACCCTGAGATGGTCGTGATGTCATTTTATACCCTCTGTCCCTACTTTCATGCAGGTTACTAAGCTTGAGGGCTTTGTCAGTCTACCCCTTTATTCCTGCCTTCAATACCTCCGCGAAGGTGTACGACTGACCTTCGCGTAGCCTTACCCTGTGATCCAGGTACTTTCGTGCAGCTATGACATCATACTGTATCGGTTCCCAAGTTATCTTACGTGTTCTACTTATCTTACTAATCAATCATAGTTAGCGTCACGTAAACTGATATCCTTACTTGCGTTCAATTAACCAATACTATCATATATATTTGCGCATCAGATAAACATTGTAAATTAAACCCAAAACGTAATGTAATCAAGTGCAATCACAAGAAATAAATACACAGAATCTGCAGAATACTTATCTTTATTGATATCTTTAAATTAATACAGACTCTATCCACCCTGCGAACACAGCGGCGGGGGTCTGCGCACTTAGTTGCGGATTTCCACCCTAGGCCTTTGCACACTTAGCTGCAGAGCCTCTACCTACGCTAAGACCCGAGAACACTTAGACTTCAATATTTAACTCCCTACTTCATTCTTTGCTATCTACTTCGAACTTTTTTCTTTTTACCTAGATCTACTTACTTAGCTCCTTTTTATACAATCCCATGGTCCACAGACCATGGGTGGATCTTTATAGCCAACTTTACACTTTACAAAATAAGGGCAGACAACCCTTTATGACTCTTGACACCTTTGTGCTCTGCGACCACAAAATGCGGAGACTTTACAACTTTATTACAAAATTGTCCCAAAACATGGGCTTTTAGCACTAAAACTGTCCTTGGGGGAACTCGTTCCCAACTGGCCCCCAACACAAACATGGTGACTCGCACTTGACTCACTCTGCGAGTGTGAAGATCTTGGCACGAAGACCTCCTAGCTCAACTTGTATGACAACAACCTCGGCAGTGCACTGTGCAATCGCCTGCTTCACTTCTTCAACCTACTGCTTGGTCGCTGGTCCTGAATTGTTAGCCTGAAGCTTCTGCTGAGTTGCTTGCAGATGAGAAATATTACCTTTAATAGAGACCATGATTGAGTAAGCCTCATCCAACAGGGATTCAAGCGTGCCTTCAACACTGCCTCTTTATGGTGCGCTGCATCTACCTGTTCTTTCAATGTTTTGGCATCTTGCAGCTTTTCCAGTCTTTGTGTGAGAGCGACGGTGCGCGATGTACCTTTTACTTCGTCATAGCGCCGCTGCAGTTCACGTGCCTCTATCTCTCACCATTGTACATTAATGTCCTCCTGTAGGCTCGTAAGGACCTCGAACGACTGTTCAAACAACCGTGTGCAGTCAGATACTGCGTTGTCTACTACTGCTATCGCCTCTGCGACAGCGATTGCACGCTGCTACTTTACTTCTAGTGGAGTTGAACACTAGGCCTTCAACTGTAAATTCTGTAGGTTCAACTCCAGTTGAACCATAGCCAACTCTGTGCGAGCATCGCACACCCTTGTAGAAATCTTGTGAAAACACACCTCAACTGGTTCTTCCTTGGGAATGGCCAATTCCGAGACCATTCGGCATGCCTCCTCCATGACCTGAATGATGCATTTGTTGCGGTCGGTTACCTCAGTCCCGGTGGTAATGGAAAAGTCTCGTTGTAGGGCTAGTTTTACATTATTGATCTGCTGCTCATTGATTACCTACACAACGCAATGTTCATGGGCCCTTAGCTTTGTGATCAATCCATCCTGCGGTAGGTGGAGCACCTCGCTAAGGAGCACTACCAATTTCAACTCCACTCCCTTGAGGATTTTAATAGTGGGCCTATCAGCTTCATTTTCTGTGGTCAGTGCTCCATTTGGCAGCACTATCGCTTGGGAGACCTTTGCACACAGCATCTCGGCAGCTTCTAAAGTACCGATGGTGAGGCTGGTGGACACCATGCTAGCCTATGATGCATGGGTCTACAACTCTTGTAGACTTTTCTGGATGGCCCCCAAGAGTAGTCATTGCTACTGCTCAAACTACTGTAGTGCCTTCGCGGTGACATCCCGCACTGTGTCTCCAATGTCATGAAAATCTCCCTCTGTAAGGGTGATTGGGTCCAGCGATGCCTTATTGGCCTTGGATTTCTTCCTCGACCCCACTTTTCCTTGTTCCCTTGGATGCTTGATGTGGTGCGATGTCATGTGCGAGTCCGCGCCATGCTGCTCTGTTTTCTCACCCGTTTCTTCCTCTGTTTCAGGCGAAGGTGACCTCGTGCCTTTGTTAGAGCCATGCTTTGTTTCACCTGTCTGCTTTTCCGCTTGTTGGGAAACATCACGCTCCACCTGGGCCTTTTCAGCGACCTTCTTCTTCCTCTTCTCACCCATCTGCATCCTCTTGAGCTTGGCATCCTCCTTTTTGCATTGCGCGGAGGACTTGCTCGATCCCACTGCCAAGTCTGAGGTAGTGCGCCACTCTTCCGACCAATGATCAAGAACTACATCAATCGCGTCGTCTGTTGCCAAGTAAGGCAAGTCATACCATGTCTACTCAGGGTCCTTCCGTGCCTTGATCGATACACAGTGAAAGTCTGCCTTGAAATCCGCATACTCCTACAATTTTGTAAACATAGTAGGTGACAATCGCGGTTTGCGATTGATAGCAATGCAGATGTTCATTTCCATCAAGATCCAGAAGATATTGCTATCCTTGATGCACTGAGCATCCTTTGTCGCCCACAACGAAGCATACTTCACTGCTTTTGGTAGGTCTGGCGCGACCGAGGGGAATTGACTATCTTCTAGCAGCTCCCAGGCTACTAACACAATAGACACCAAGAGCCACGCACAGTGGAAGGTCTTGCTGAGCTCCTGTGTCTTGTGGCAGTTCGAAAGGAACTCATCACAGAGATAGTGCACCCAATTAAACTGGACTCCTTCGGTGCATTGGGTTGCAAGAGCAACGACTGGTGTTGTCACTTCATTTGCGCGACACTTCCTCATAACCTTTCCTGCCAAAATTTGCATGGCCACCTTAACCGTAGGGTCGCAAGTACTCGAGATGGCATGGCCTCGCGACTTCTTCACAAGCTTGAATTTCTCCATGGCCTTCGCAAGGGACTACTCGCCACCTTTTTCGCCAAACATCATGGCCGGATTTTCCCCTGTGTAGGGCAACCGCGTGATCCTATGGATCAATCTGTCGGTGATGGGTATTGGCTCCTCCATTTACATACACCCATCGTGCACCAAGCATAGCAGCTGCTTGATAACCAATACTATAATAGGGGTACGATTGTAGTGTGACACCCATAGTAGGTTGAGTGGACTTGCCTTATCTACTCCCCTAAGCCACTTCCGTGGTTCCAATGCAGTCATCCCGATAGTTATGTCAACAACACGGTGCATTAGCTACTCTGTTGCCAAGTGCGGGAACTTTTCATGGTCATCTAAGTCCCAATCTTCTTGTTTTAATAGAGGAACCCGCCCCAAGCACGGTCCTTCAAAGACAATCTCTTCTAAAAACAGAGGGGTGTGCAAGGCAACCTTGCTCTCGTTAATGTCTTTTGGCACCTTGGTCTTGCCCTTGCACAGAGGGACATATTTGGGAAACTTAGTGATAGGGTTAGAACCCTGGACTTCAGATTCCTCCACTTGTACCCCCAAGTCCTCGTCATCCATCGGGATGTCCATAATTTCTTCCTCTTCCAGCTCTAGGTTAATGGTTTTTCCCTTTTCCTATGCAGTGGGATTGTCCTTCTGTGGGTTTCATCTAAGCGACATGTGCACCTGTATCGCAGCCTGCTTGCCCTTCTTATCCTTCACACTCTCCTTGGTTGGGGTCAGCATCGGTCTAGGTGTCCGTGGTTATTTGGGAACTTTAGCTAATACCTCTGCAACCTCTGGAGCAACTTCATCTGCTTCCTTAACAACCTTCGGCACAACCCCCTCGACTGTCACTGCTTCAATGCTCATAGCTTCTACGGGCATCAATATGATGCTATGTAATAACTCCTATGTCTCCTTTGACAATGTCTCAAATACTGAACTTGCTAACAAAACTTCATAGTTTTCACGGTTCATGTGTGCCTAAGAGCTCAACAACTCAATTCTCAAAATGTGAAGTGGAGGTATGTGGATTCAAAACAATGTAAAACCACATCGTTTCCCACAGAGTGTTCTTGGTGTGCGCAGAGGTGGTGGTAAGTGGACAGTATGGTAGCTGTAGTGAGCAAATGATTGTCAGAACCAGGAGGAGCAATGCTTTTATGAAAGACAAAGAGCGCAGAGAATATGGCATAAACAGGTTCAGAGTGAGGACATAAATTGGCTGTTGGAGAATGTATGGAAGGTAGGTTTGGCAAGGGTCAGTGTTAGTATTTCTTAAGTGCGCAGAGAGTAACTGCAACAAAATTACCAACGTTACTATTACATAAACAAAGAAGAGTCATAGAGAGGTAGACAGAGAATCCACAGACTTGTTAGAACGGTCTATTTTCTGCACAGAAAGGCCATAAAACAAGTGGCTCAAATATGATCAGGGCAAGATAATGCCTGCAACTCCGATACCATGTTAAACACACACATGGGCATCAATAGAATCTGAAATATAAAACATGAGAGTATATTTATTATTAACAAATGATATACATTTATAGTACATTGTGTGACCATTGGGTTCCACATCCCAAGGTCTCTTGGACTTCCTTAGTCTATTCGGCTTCCACACTAACCCATAGAGGATTAGGTGTCCAACAAGATAGATGTCGAGTTTGCCGTAGTTATGTCACTTCTGTGGTCTTCTAAAACTGATTCATATATGGTTATTGCTAAGACTTTATTCTACTACCCTGGTAATTGGAGTTCTCTCCTGTTTGATTTAAGATGATGCCCTTGATATAATTCTATGATTCCTCAAGATGAGAATAATTGTTCTTGAGCATTTCTATTTCCTTTTTCCAATTGTTGAGCTGCTTTTTCAGATAGTAATTGTTGAGCCCCTTCCGTTCACCCATTGAAAATTTGCGCTGCCCCCTCCGTTCACCCTTTGGGTTCAGCAGTTGTTTGCGTAGAGCAGATCAGCGCCCATTCCGTTTCACCCCCTTTGGAAATTTGCGTAGAACAGAACAGATCCCATTCCGTTTCACCAATATGCGGTAATCCAGCTGATACAAACTCGGTTTTTGCCGAACAGATGAGCTCGCGCACGGAGGATGGAGCGCCCTTTCAATTAGTCAAGGCATCAGAATCAAGATCAAAAAGGAAGGTCGTAAATTTATCTTCCCATAGTTTAGAGCCTGAGGTCATCAGTGTTCTCAGAAAAGGCCTTGGATTTGCTGTTGCCCCGAAGAACCTACCTGTTGAAAAATTGATTTGTAATATTGAAAACGGGATTAGCAACCTTACCCTGGAGGACAAGGAAGAATTAAGGCAAGAATGCTCCCTTATTATGAGGAAGGCTAGGGTTCCCAGGAGTAATTTGAGTAAAGCAGAGCAAATAGCTTTCAAGTCCCTGCGCAACAATGAAAAAATTGTGGTTCTCAAGGCGGATAAAGGAGGAGCAGCAGTGATTCTTGATAAAGAAGATTATATATGCAAAATGAACGATCACCTAAATTGTGGGAGTTATAAGAAGCTAAACAAGAATCCGATTCCCAAAATTATGAAAGAGGTGAAAAAGGCCATCCTGGAATCCAACCTTGATGACAAATTAAAAAAGAAATTAATGCCCTCCAGTGAATGCATACCTAGGATTTATGGGCTACCAAAGATCCACAAAGAAGGTGCCCCTCTCAGACCAATTGTCAATACAATTGGATCCCCAACATATGAGCTCGCGAAATATGTTGCAAGAATCCTCAAGCCCCTGGTCGGAAACACTGATTCTTTCATCAAGGACTCCCATGACTTTGTAAAACTTATTGAGAATGAGAAGTTAGACCGGGAGGACCTCCTGGTTAGCTTTGACGTCGTGTCCCTTTTCACCAAGATTCCTCTCGAAGAAGCCATTCAGGTCATAAAAGAGGTTACTGATCCAGGGACTGCAAGGCTGGCCGAAATTTGCCTGCGATCAACAGTTTTCACCTTCCAAGGAGCATTTTATGAACAAACAACTGGAGTGGCAATGGGCTCCCCCCTTTCACCAATCGTGGCCAACCTATTTATGGAATATTTCGAAAAGAAGGCCCTAGACTCTTACCCCTTGAAACCAGCGTGGTGGAAGCGATTTGTTGATGATACTAACATAAAATGGACTCATGGGAGAGCTGAGCTTGACAAATTCTTTATTCACCTAAACTCCATTTCCTCAGATATAAAATTCACTATGGAGCTTGAAGAAAACATGAGCATTCCTTTTTTAGACATCCTCATTATGAGAAGAGATGATGGCTCCATTGGGCACAAAGTTTACAGAAAGTCTACCCATACTGAGAATTACCTCCATGCTGACTCCCACCATCATCCTACACAGAAGCTTGGTGTTCTAAACACTCTTGCTATCAGAGCCCTTAGAATTTCTGACGCTGATCATCTGGATGAAGAAAAGAAGCATTTAGTCTTAACCTTTAAAGGTTTAGGCTATAAAGAAAATGAGATTAGAAGAGCAATTCAAAAAGCCGAGAGAAGATTATTATCTCATGAACATAAGACCAGAGATCAACCTGAAGGTGGTAGGGTTTTTCTTCCCTACATTCATGGAGTTACAGATAAGATGGCGGAGGTCCTAAGAAGAAAGAACATAAGCACGCAATTCTCAGCCCCTGGGACAATCAGACAAAGTATGAGATCAGTTAAAGATAACATTGATAAAAATCAACTTAAAGGGGTCTATAAAATCGATTGCTCATGTGGGAAGAGCTACATTGGTGAAACCGGTCGTTCTCTGCAAACCAGACTCAAAGAACATGGGGCTGATATTAAAAATGAAAGGTCTCGTTCCTCCGCCCTTGCAGAACACTCGTCGAAAACCAAGCACCATGTCTTATTGGAAAGCGCCTCCATTATCGCCAGGGAGGAGCAGAAGCATAAACAAAAGATCAGAGAAGCCCTGGAGATTATCAAACACCCGCAAAATCTCAACAGAGACAACGGTATGGAGATTAGTGGAAGCTGGCTTCCCCTAATCAGAAAAATTAACCCCTCAGTATAAATTAATAAAAATATAATAATAATAATAATATTAATCTTACACATATAATAATACATTATAATTAATCCAATTATTCAATAATTAATAATAATTTAATTTTAATAAAAAATAATTATTTGCATATTTAATTTATATTTATTAGAAAATATATAATATTTAATAACATAAATTTATTGCTATTATAATGTATTAATTATTAAACAATAATTATTTATTAATAATAATAATAATAATAATATAATGAATAACAACAATAAATAATGAATAATATTAAAAATAAATCATTAAACAATTAATAATTAATAATAATTTGAAAATTTATTCTATTAATTTATATTAATTAATCTCTAATTAATAAAAATTAAAAGAATTAATTCTTTATTTCTTTCATAAAAATGACATTAATTTGAATAGTGATGAGTAATTATGATTATAATTAATTAATAATTAATTTCAATGAACATAAATAAAAGTGTTAATTCTTTATTACTTTATATTATCATTATTCATTAATAATAAAAATAATAATAAGATTATAACTATATTAAGAATAATAATATAATAGTAATAAATATATTAACCCTATTAACTAACAAATGATTATTATTAATAATTAATTCACATTAATAATAATCATCCATTTCTAATTAATAATAATAATTACTTCTTCATTAATATTATAACACTAACTATATAAATTTATATCATCTAATAAACTTCTTTATAATTAAAATTTAATTAAAATAAATTAATTATTATTTCAGTTTTAATTAATTCAAAAAAAAAATTAAAAAAAAAATTTAAATAAAATTTGTTCTAATAAAAATAAAAATTAATTAATAGAGAGGCAGCCGACTTCTCAAAATTGAGAGCCGACCCTCCTCTTTGCTTTCCTCATCTCTATTTATACCCTAATCAACTGCTCTTCTTCTATCAAGCTTCAAGTTGCCCTGATGATGGATCCCAGTTGGGGTTCGAAACGTTCGCAGAAAAATCTTATTACTATGGAATCTCCGATGTCTGAATCAAAAATATTACACCACAGAGGTCTCAAATCCAGGCTCCACCTTTATCTGCTTTAAGGACCACTATTTTATCATTATTACGGAGCCTCCCGTCCTTCTTTATTAAGGTTACTTTTTGGGTGTTTGGACTTTAGCAGAGCTAGGGAACATTCTTGCCTTAATATCTCCCTGTCGTTTGATGAAAGACCCTGAGTCCCATTCTCAATGTTGCAAATGATGCTTTCAAAAGGAATTCTCTTGGGTGAGACTGCAAATCCCAAACCTTTGCTCAAGATTTCAATTTCTTCTTTGCTGAAAATTATAGATGAGAGATTTACCACCCTTTTTTCATGCTTATTCAGAAAAGAGGCGTTACCCATCACAACCCTATCAATGTTGTGACTATTCTTGGAAGCATTATAATCATTACCCATTCCCTGGTTTGAATTATTTTTAGTATCCAAATTTTTACCTTCTGAGCTGTTATGGTTCTTATGACTCTTATAATCATTCATAATCCTTTTATTATTGCCCATGTTATTTGTCATTATACTCTTTTTAGCGGAAATGGATGTGCTGGGGCTGCCAACGCAGGGTTGTTCCACGCTTCTGGCCACCTTACGCACGCTGCTATCTACATCATCAACGCTGCTATATGCAACACCTACGCAATTATTCGATGTGCTTCCTGCGATAATATCATTACCCGCGCTGTTTTTTGTTGTATTATATATGATATAATTATTACCCATGATGCCTGAGTTATCACCCTTAACGCAGGAGCCTTCCACGCTTCTGTCCACCTTACTTCTGCTGATGACTGCATCACCTATGCTTATTACATTGATCCTATCTGCGTTATCATCCTTAACGCTGGAGCCTTCAACGCTTCTGCCCGCCTCACTCATGCTGATATCTGCAGCATCTATGCCTTTTACATTGATCTTATCAGCGCTACCCACGATACCCGCTCTGTTGATTGCCTTAACGGTTTTAATATTGATGGGAGAATTCTTAACGCTGGAGACATTACCCTTATTTGCTGGATTCCATTTAACGCTCATCCTCTCATTAATTGCTGAATTTCTTTCAACGCTGGAGCTGTTAACGTTCCCATCATTGCTGACTGCTTCATTATCCGAATATCTAATGCTCTCTTTGCTGGAAATGCTGATAGGGACAGCGCAGGAGTTAGGGTCCTTGCTGCTGCTTCTGCCTGAATCCAAAGCGTTGCTGGAAACCTCAGGGAGAGCACCGGAATCATCAGGGACCATGGAATCATCAGGGACCACGGTAATTCTGCTGTTGATCCTGCCTGAGCCTGCAACGTATTTGGTTTTAATATTGATGGGAGAATTCTTAACGCTGGAGACATTACCCTTATTTGTCACGCTGGAGACATTACCCTTATTTGCTGGATTCCATTTAACGCTCATCCTCTCGTTAATTGCTGAGTTTCTTTCAACGCTGGAGCTGTTAACGTTCCCATCATTGCTGACTGCTTCATTATCCAAATATCTAATGCTCTCTTTGCTGGAAATGCTGATAGGGACAGCGCAGGAGTTAGGATCCTTGCTGCTGCTTCTGCCTGAATCCAAAGCGTTGCTGGAAACCTCAGGGAGAGCACCAGAATCATCAGGGACCACGGAATCATCAAGGACCACGGTAATTCTGCTGTTGATCCTGCCTGAGCCTGCAAACGTATTTGGTTTTGGAATCAGGGACAGCGTAGGAGTCATTGGGAACAGCGCAGGAATTGATGTTCTCTTTGAAGCAGGTATCCATGTTACTGTTACTGCTGCTCCCTCAGCACAGTTGGAATTGGGAGCATTGTCCCCAATGTTTCTTGATGCGTTGATTACCACAGGAAAGCCTACGCCTTTCTCTAACTTGGCCAACTTCCTGGACTGTCTTTCCCTTGCTATTCTACCTTCCGACTGAGCTTTCAATGCAGCTTTTGCATCAACAATTTTCCAAAGATCAGAGCTGATTTTCAAAGTTAGTTTTAGATGCCAGGAGAGGGCCATTCGATTGAGATTGAGGTTATCCAGGGCAGCCCTGGTTCTCTTAATTTCACTTCTGAGGTTATCCAGGGCAGCCCTGGTTCTCTTAATTTCACTTCTTATTAGGGCCAGGCTGAATTTCAAAAACAACCTATTATTATATTGATTAACTAGCCTGTGATTAACCTTAGCAAAAGGAGGAATGATTCTTTTGTTCCTACATTGTTTCAGAAATTGCAAGTCCGCAACTCTTCTCTCAATTTTTATCTTTAAGATCTCATCTTTCCATGTTTCCCCTCCGTACAGGGAAGTTATGTTGGATTTCAAGCCTCTGTGGAAGTTTTTTGTAGAATCATGATCCGGATTGTCCACAGTTTCAATTTCACTCTGCCCGTTTCAAACCCCAAAGGGGGTCCATCATCAGGACAATTTAGAAAGATAGAAGAAGATGAGATATTTCTGAGAAAGAGCTGAGGATTAGGATATAAATAAACAAACGAGGAACCCTAATAAAAGAGCCGACACATGATTTTAAATTTTTTATTCATTTAAATTTTTATAAAATTTTTTATGCAGTAGTCTATAACGCGACTTTTTGAAAGCCTTTCCGGCGGATTTGTCTGGCCAAAATCCGGCAGCAATTCATTGGAATCCCAAGTTTGATAGCTAGTTTCCGCACAATCAATGGCTCCCAGGGGTTTTCCAGGGCGCTGAATCCAGATATGCAGTTAAAAAACCATTTTAACTGCTAAAAATTAAGATTTAACCTCATTTCTTCAGCCGGATTCCGTCACCGGAATCTCCAAAAAGTCGCATTATAGACAAACTCCAAATTTTATTATTAATTATTTTCTAATTAATTATTAAATCATTTAATTGTTAAATATAAGGACAGATTCCACTAACCCTAAAATTAGCTATAATTTATTTAAGAGATAATTTATAAATATTTAAATACTTTAATTTCACTTCATAAATATTATTTATATCTAATTAATATAAATTATTATAAATTAATTTAAAATTATTTAGTTGATTAATATTTAGATAAAATTATATTTTTAATAAATTTTTATATAATTAATTAATTAGATTAAAATATTTTTTAAAACCCTAAATGATTTATATGATTAATCAAATTTTATTATTCTATTAATTGTATTATGATTAATCAAATTTTATTATTCTATTAATTGTACCTATTTATTTTCATATATACCATTTAATTTGATTTTATTCAATTCAATTAATTAAATTAAATTAAATAACTAGTCCCAATTAGCCAAGCCCTCTATGGAAGGTCCATTATATTACTAACCTATTACTAACCTATTCATTACTAACCTATAGGAAAATCAAAATTTTAATAATAATTTATTATTTTTTAAACTTTTTAATGTTTTAATTGATTAATTTAATTTAATTCAATTTAATTAATATAATTAATTAAATTAAATTAAATAATTAGTTAGTTAATTAATTAATTAATTCATGAATTAATAAACCAAACCTTTTAAATGGAGGGTCCTTTTGATCTTATGCTCCCAAGCATCTTGAGGGGTTTATCTGCTTGATTAGGGGAAACCAGTTTCCACTGATTTCACTTCCATTGTCTCTATTGAGGTTCTGCGGGAATTTCATGTTTTCAATGGCCTCTCTGATTTTTCTTTTATGGTAATTGTCTTCTCTTGCAATCACCCTGGCGTCTTCCAAACATATGTGATGTTTGGTCTTGGATGAGTGCTCCGCAAGGGCTGATGTCCTAGATCTTTCATTTAATATCATATCGCATCGGCTCCGTCGGCAGTAGGGGAATCAGCTATGTTACGTGCAAACCTTCAATTGTGATAGAGTTGTGGACCCAATGGATTCATTAAAAACAGTTCATTAAATATCACATCTCCTCCATCAGAAGATATAGCACGTGCACAATTGTAAAACCTTCGTTTGTTATGAAGTTTTGATTGCAGGATTAAAGGAATGACTCTGATTCTCATGAAATTGCGATTGCAGGATTAAAAGTGATGACGTGGCATGTGGGACCTCCATGTGGGTATATCCTTGGATGAATATTAAAAAAGGGCCTCTCTGATATAATATTTTAATGTGAAAACTCATAAGTCGACCTCTCCTCCCAATGAACGTGTCTTTTGGTTATTGGCAAAACTCACATATATACAAGTTGAAATGCTTCACGTCAGGTAATCGATCTCGGTCATCTAACAGAGAAAAGAAGTAACAGTTCACAACTCATGAACTTGAAGGGACAGAGAAAGCCAAAGATCAAGAAGTTGAAGATCGGGAAGCCAAAGTTCAAGTGAATGAAAGTGGAAACCGAAGGTCGAGCAAGTGAAAAAGGAAGTCGAAAGGTCTAGTAGAAGTAGAAGGAAGCCGAAGGTCAAACATTCGGTTGACTGGGTTATTTATTGAAATGATCAGACTTGTGTTTGATAGTGATTCAAATAACAGTTCATAAGGATGCTCTGTGGATCTAAGAAGATTATCTGAGTATGAACATGGTTGTTTTTAATTGAATGCAAGAAATGGAACTGTGATAGTCACTCCTCTGAAGAAGTCATTCTTGAAGCAATTACTCCTGAAGCAGTCACTCTTGAATAATTTACCGTGACAGTGATAATATAGGCTTGAAACAGAGAGTTGCTTTTGTGCAGAGCTTAGTGCAATTCATTGTAGACACATTGAAGTTGTGTGAAGACTATTGTAGATCATGATGGCTATTTGAAATCATCATGACGTAACTTTATAGAATCTGTTTGGGCAATATGAAGAATTGTGAAGACTCCTTCATATGAAGATAGGTTGTCATTGTTGTAGCAGTGAAGCTGTAGATTGATAGAACACAATGAAGAAGATTTTGAGAGCAGTGTAATACAATCAAAACATTTATTGACAAAGAAAAAAGATAGGGTCAGAGCCGTTGGGGTTGGTGCCTCAAAATTGGAACGATTGGTGTCCTTGGAGATGGTGCTCCTAAACACAAGGTTGGTTCCTTGAGAAGATACGGTTGGTGCCATAGAGGTTGGAGCCTCACAAAAGACCAAGTTGGTGTTTGGCAATAGGTTGGAGCCTTATATATATTGTCCCTGATTTATTGTAAAATATATTAATAAAAGCATTTATTCCTATTGTTCATTTTTTGTTCTAAATATAAATGATTTAACTGGTAAAAATAACAATTGAAAATGAACACTGATTCACCTCCCCCCCCACCAATATTTCCAACAGGACACGGGATGCATTAGGCCAAGTGTATCACCTTGGGGAGCACCGGTCTTGTTTGTGAGGAAGAAAGATGGTACCCTTAGATTATGCATTGATTATAGTTAGCTGAACAAAGTGACTATCAAGAACATGTATGCTTTACTAAGGATTGATGACTTGTTCAATCAACTGAAGGGAGCAGCAGTGTTCTCGAAGATTGACTTGATATCCGGATACCATTAGGTACGCATCAAAGAGGAGGACATTTACAAGACTGCATTCAAGACTAGGTATGGGCATTATGAGTTTGTTGTTGTTCCATTTGGATTAACTAATGCTCCAACTACATCCATGTGTTTGATGAATAGTGTATTGCATCCATATTTGCATAAGCTTTTATTGTGTTCATTGATGATATACTGGTATATTCTAAGAATGAGGAAGAGCATGTCGAGCACTTAGCAATAGTTTTGAGGTGTTGAGAGAGCATCAATTGTATGCTAAGCTTAGGAAATGTAGTTTCTTTCAAACTGAGGTACACTACTTGGGTCGTTTTGTCTCTCAGGAGGGAATTTCAGTAGATCCAGAGAAGATAAGGGCCATCATGGAGTGGGTAGCTCTTAAGAGTGTGGATGAGGTGAGATCTTCCATGGGTTTGGCAGGCTGTTATAGGAGGTTCATTAGGAACTTATCACAAATTGCTTATCCCATTATATCATTGCAGAGGAAAGGTAAGAAGTTCAAATGGACTAAAGAGCGTGAGGCTTGCTTTGAGCATCTCAAGCAGTTACTAACACATGCACCATTTCTACAGATTACAGATCCAGACAATGAGTCCGTAGCATGTATAAATTCTTGCAAGAGAGGGCTTGGTGGTGTCCTTATTCAAGATGGACGGGTAGTATGTTATGGGTCCCGAAAACGAAATGAGAATGAGAAAAACTACCCGACACATGATATTGACTTAGCAGCAATTATACATGCATTTAATATGTGGAGACACTATCTTCTTAGCAGGCGGTTTGTGCTTATGAGTGATCACATTGGGTTGATATATTTGTTTGACCAACCAAATCTGAATGCCAGGCAAGTTAGATGGTTGGTCGTGATCAACGAGTTTGATTTCGAGATCAAGTACATCAAGGGTAAAGAGAATAGGGTGGAAGATGCTCTCAGTAGACAGGTATATGTACATCACTTAGAAACTATGAGCTCCTGCGGGACGGACTTACAGGATATGATCTTGTAGGCAGGACAACAGGATGTCAGGTATATCGAGATTGTGCACGGGTTGCAACAGGTTGATAGTATAGGTATAGGTACAAGTATAGGTGCAGGTGAAGGTACATGTAGTGGTACAGGTATAGGTGGAAGTACAATTACAGGTACAGGTGCACGTGGCATGGACTATTCTCTTACAATAGAGGGATTGGTCAGGTTTCAAGACAGGATATATGTACCAGATAGTAGCGAGCTCAAGAACGTGAGCTTGATGGAGTTTCATGTGAAACCTTATTCGGGTCACCGAAGTTATCAGAAGATACTCACAATGGTGAAGATATATTACCATTTTCCTCTGAAGAGGGATTTAGCAGATTTTGTGGCTAGATGTTTTGACTATGAGCGAGTGAAAGCAGAGTGCAAACATCCAGGTGGACTGCTACAACCAATCACTATTACTGAATGGAAATGGGAGATCATCTCCATGGATTTCATGACAGGGTTTCCAAAGACAGTGAAGCAACATGATTCCATCATGGTCATTGTGGATAGTTTAACAAAGGTTGTATACTTTGTTTTGGTAAAGTCTACATTCTCAGTTAGTGATGTGGCACATGTATTCATCCGAGACATGGTTAGACCTCATGGTGTTCCAAATAATATTGTTTCAGACAAGGATAAGAAGTTCACTTTGAAGTTTTGGAAGGAGTTATTTGTAAGCTTGGGCATAAAGTTGGCCTTTAGCACAACTTATCATCTGTAGACAGATGGAAAAACAGAGAGGGTCAACATGATATTAGAGGATACGTTGAGGATGTATGTGATGCATCGACAATGAAAGTGGTAAGAGTATCTCCCTTTGGTAGAGTTCGCATACAACAACAATTTTCAGAAGTCATTGAGGATGAGTCCTTTTGAGGCATTATATGGCTGGAGTTATAACACTCCCATTAGTTGGAGTGATTCAGTTAGAAGAGTATTGATTGGAACATATATGTTGGTAGACATGGAACAGGAGATGTAGGTGATCAAGAAGAATCTCAAGGTAGTTACTCCATTTTGTTGGGGATTATAAGGCATTATTGTTTGATGTTAGATAGTTTTCAAATTCAT